>JANAVB010031818.1:8105193-8152693 GCA_029216955.1 Iris pallida
TGTTGGACTCATCTTGTATCGGAAATCATCTGGTATCGGATTATATGGACTGGACTCACACTGGGATTACATTAGACTTATATTGTACTGTCTGGACTCATACATGTTATTCTAGTTCAGTTAGCTTTTATTACTGTCATCATTGCCATGATTCTTCTCTTGTTTAGTTACCTTTCTTTTCTTGTATCTTAACTGTTTCTCTATACCATCACCTGAATATAAACTACCATGTTCATCAATAAAACTGTCTATAACTGCTTTAGAGTTCTCTGTCATTTACTTGGGTTTTCTAGATGGGTTGTACTCGTTCCCGTCCTGATTGGACCTGTTAAAAATATTACAGATGATAATCCTGAGGACACATGCCCTACTTACCATGGACCTGGCCTTAGCTCCAGAAGAGGCCCCAGCGAGGAACCTTGCTTAGTTATCTTTCATGTGTTTAGTAGACTTAGACATTGTCTTTGGATACTGGACTTTGTCTCCAGTTAGATACTTTGGTTATGTATTATTAAATCTGTGTTTGTTTACCTTCGCTTATAGATGCTGTGTTGTGATGAACATTTAAATGTGATTTTAGAACTGTTAGTAGCTTAGATCCTTTATTGTCTATTCTTAGAACAGCTTACTACGCTTTAACAAGCGTAGGCTGGACATGGCTCGGCCCGGCCCAACAATTTGGGTAGCGGGTCGTGACATATTTTTAGTGGTGGCCCATGCAGGTCTAGACTTAAGTTGTTTGGTTACGTTATTTTACCAAGCATGCCTGCAATTAGGATCTAGGACAACTTGATAACACTAGGGATGACATTTAGAACACCTAGAGGATATTTAGGATTGCAACATAGGAGAACTCATCACAGCATAGGACCGTTAGCTATAATTAGCCTCTTGTTTGTATTTCAGTGGGTCAATTTAGACCAAGTTTGTACCCTTGGGATGACCCCTGAGGATCTCACTCTAATCTCACTCTAATCTTATCTAGAAATCAGTTTCCACTTATTTCCATTTGCTCTTCTTTAAATTCGTTGTTGAATTTAATTTCTGATTTTGTTGTTAACTTTGATCTTGCATCGTGATAAATTTTGTGGATTAAATTATGATATATCCTGATAAGGTAAACGTCTGCTTTAGTTATGGAGTTTAGAATTTATCGCAGCCATATTAGCTGGTATGACAAAAACATAGAGCCTGATTTCGGATATACTTATCCTAGTTATGGAATTTAGATTTTCTCACAGCCATACCGGTTGGCGTGGCAAAGATTCTAGATAACATGATTGTAGGGTGTATACCTTAGTTATGACTCTATCGTTTATTGCATCTAAGCTTACTGGTGTGGCGAGAATTCTGGCAACATAATTTCAGGAAGACGTGTATGGTTATCTGATCATATCTTAACTTAGTTCACTTTGTTATGACCGAATGAGCAAGAATAAGTTCTTATCATTATTCTTCCCCGTCTCGATTAACTCCATCCTATCTACATCTGCAACTAGGATTATAGGCTCTCTAGGACTCTCCAACATGATTGCTTTCATGTTATCTTTTGGACATAATTATTTTTGTATTCCATCTTTCCTATGACTTGACTAAACTTTTCTTCGTTAACCTCTTGGATAATTCTTCTCGTTATAAATCTCATTATCTTTGTACCATTCTTGGAGATATTCCAATAAACTTTCCTGTCTTGCTTGACCTTTAACTTGTTTGGACACTGTTATGGATTGCTTGACCCAGTCTTAGACCTTGTTACCTTCTACTTGATAGATGACCGAAATAGCCAAACCTCGTTGACTGATCCTGTAGTATAACTATAAATGTATTGTGTGTTTGTGATAAGTACTTTTCCTAGGGATTGGTTAGATTAAGCTTATAGGACAAGTATAAGCGACTGACTGTAGTAGACTTGGAAACCATTAAGAACGATTGCATTGATAGTATGACTTGATGATAGGGTATCTAAGATGGAGAAATGAGATAGTATATTATTGTTACTATGGATTGAGGATTAGAATCTTGTGCTTAGCAGTTTGAGGATTTAACATTTGTAGAATTTTGGTTGGTTACCTATAGCTAATTGCATATGATTAGAGGGTAGATCGATATGTTGATTGATATAGAATAAGTTAGAATGAGTTATCGTATTGTATACGAGATCGGGAAAATATCAGTTAAAAAGACATGGAACAAGACAAAGACATATGTACATTGATAATTAATAAATCGGGAGTTTGAAATCGAGGATTTATATTCGGAGGACTTGTTGAGTAAAAAGAAGAAGGCTCTACGCTAAGGATAAGAATTGAACGTATGATTTCAAAGAGAAACTGTAGGAAAGGATTGACGATAAATGATGCTAAGGAACTGTGGATTGATAGAATATGGATACTTAGGATACGATAAGGAAATCCAGTATTTATAATTGAGGTTAAAAATATGGTTGATGACCAAGCATTGTTTGCTTATGAACATGTCCAGAGAATGACCTATATTTTAGGGTATACGTTAAGGTTTCATGTTAGTATGGAAGATTCTAAAGGATATATGACGTAGTTTATGATAGAAGGACTTTGTTAAACCTAAACCAAAAAGATTATAGGAGAAACAAAAGAGATGATTACAAGGATAGCAAATTGAGTATTGTAGCCAGAGCAGCTACATATTATAGTTTGACCGGTTGGATGATTTTTAATTTCGAGGACGAAATTTTTGTAAGGTGGGTAGGATGTAAGCCCCCTGAATTTTAGAGTTTATTTTTATTTTTCTAAATGAATTATTATCGATAAATATTTTATTTATTTAATTGTTTTGATCATTAATGTTTATTCCCGTGACTTTGACTTCTGGAGCGTCAGGGATACCAATCTCTGTAAACTCTCTTCATGGGTTTTGAAGTAGGCAAGATTATCTTCCTGTTGATATATCGTGTCCCACTTGAACTCGTTCCCTTGTGCTCTTTTTGTATCGCGCAAGTTCGGGTCAACTTAGACCGATTAATCATTCAATAATTATTCCCACTTTTATTTTTGATCGTCGTTTACACGTTGCCGTGGCTTTTAATTTAGGAGCACCAGACCAGTCATTTTCTCAGAACCAACTTCTCATAAATGATCTACTCGAGACACTCTTCACCCATGACCTTCGTGTCCCACTCAGACACTCCATTTTGTACTTCATTTTCTTCGCACAATTCTCGGGTTAATTTAGGCCGATTTATTATCTACCGTGAAACCTGATTTATTTTCCAATTTAATTTCGGGACCCGACATCGATCCAACCTAGTCGACCCAAAGTATGGACGTAGCCCATACGAAGCCTACTACCCACATGACGCTTGTGTCCCATTTATTGGAGTCCCCGTATATTATTTATTTATCCCTGATCATAAATACCCATTTTTAATTTAATTATTGTACCCGGTCCGATGTCGACCCGACCCGGCTCGACCGAACCCGAGCCCAAGCTCCATATTGTTCCCTCATGACTGTCCAAATACCCCACTTAATTTTTCTATTTTTTCTATTTTGGAAATATCACTTCCTCTCTCTACTTTACAAATATCTATATATATATACATATATATATATATATTTTATATATATATATATATATATATATATATATATATATATATATATATATATATATATATATATATATATATATATATATATATATATAACTCCCTCTCTCTCTCCTATTATTAACAAACACCACCTCACCCCCTCCCCTCTCTCTCTCTTCCAGCACACAACACCCCTGGCCGACCTCTCTCTCTCCCCCTCTATCAAATATCTCTCTCTCTCACTCTCTCTATATATTAATATACTTACACACCCCCATACAAATCTCTCTCTCCCACTCTCCTTACACAACTCAACACACACACACACCCACGGCTACCACCACCACAGCCGACATCCCCCTCCAGGTGGTCGAGCATCACCACCACCCTCTCCTCCCTTCCTCATCACCATCATCATCCTCCCTCCACCACCATAAACCATTATCATCACCACCATTAACATCACCATGCAACTCCACCACCCCTACTCCACCACCACCCGAACTACCACCCCCGCACGACCGCCCCCACCGCGCCTTCGCCGCGTCCCCGTCGTGCCCGGCGCTGTGCCGCCGCCGCAACGGCCGACCGCAGCAGCAGCTGCGCCAGCGGCAGCAGCCGCAGAACATGCACGCGCGCGCACGCATGGGCGTGGCCGTGCGCCACCACGTGGCCGGCCCACACCACCGCGAGCTCCCCTACCATCTAGCGACCTCCGGCGAGCCACCCCGTGGCCAACGCCCGCTTCCCCGACGTGCCGAATAGGCTATTCGTGCGTTTTGAACGGAATCCCGTCGGCGCGCGCGAGTTTTGAACTCGGAGATGGCGTCCCGTCGCAGCGACTTCGTACACGTTTTTTGGGAGATCCGACCGTTGGATCGTCGATCTCTTTGCTCCGTCGCAATCTCGATATATCCATCTTCACTCCTGTCAATTTTTGTCCGTTAATTTTGTCGTTTGATACCTCAAAACTGGCCACCAAGTTGACGTTTTAAATTGAACTATTTTTGGACAGTTTCGTGACGCCAACTTCGCGGGTTCGTATCTTCGTCGTCGTAGCTCCGTTTTGTGCACCGTATGTTCCGATGCACAGCTGGTATAACCATCTTCCTGTCTCCTTTAGGTTTCGTTTCATTATAAGCACGTTTGGTTGGTCGAATTCGACGCCAAAGTTGGCCGTCCGAATTCTTTAATTTGCACTTGTTAAATTCTATTTTTGAACCCGGGACTCCGGATTCAATTTCTGACACCACCAGTAGACTCGTGGCGTCGTTCTGGCATGTTTTCATATAAAGTATGTTTGATTTGGAGAACGTGGGCCCTGGCACGCATTTTGGTGCAAAGCGGGTCCCACTTTTCGAGTCAACGGGTCACTTTGAGATCGGCTCATCGGAATCCCATTCCGGATATACCGTTGAGTTCGTATCGTCATTCTTGACTCGTTGACATATAATTTGCTGAGTCTTGAAGACATTTGCTTTGGCATGTATTTCGGTGTAAACCAGATACCAAGTGTCCGCGTCAACGTATCATTTTGAGATCGGCACATCGAAATCCTATTCCGGATATACCGTTGGGTTCGTATCGTCATTCTGGATTCATGAACATATAATTTGCTAGGTTTTGTAGACTTCTATCTCGACACATTTTTCGGTGCAAAGTGTGTCCAACGGCGGACATCATTTTGGCCCGAAATTACCGTTTTGCCCCTGTGTCCAAATTGGACTTATGGGTAGCCTATCCTAGCTGATTTGACCATTCTGGACACGTTGGTGATATTTATTTTATCATCCGACAATATCTGTAGATTTTGATTATGTATTATCCTTAATTTATAATTAATTATTTTTCTAGATATTGTTACTTTCTGGTTTTGAATTTTTATATGTATTTTAATTACTGTAAAAATCTTGGAAAAATTATATTTAGATACTATGTTAATTTAGCTAATTTATTATAATTTTTTCAGTATTTAATAAGTACTTTTGGTATTTTATAAAAATGGGAAAACAGAACTCATTTTCAATATATTTATGTTTGCTGATTTTTAATAATTATTTATGAGGGTTTATAAATTCCAAAAAAATTAGTATAAATTTCTATAATTAACAAAGATTATTTTGGTACTTTATTTTATATAATATTGATCTTTTTTTGTCTATCTCAAAAATTGTTGGAACTCAATGTACAGTTTGATTTATTTATTGAATAATTACGACTTTTAATATTTTGTGTTGTTTTGAGTTATAGACGTATTGGACCTCACCCCGCACTAGTGTAAAGATCCTAGGTAGTTAGTTTGTGTATAGTGACACTCCACATTAGACTTTTTATGCTAGGTCCCCACTTAACTAGTTTGACTAAAATGTTTGATTAGAGTTGACTTTGACCTAGATTGGCTTAGAAATCATATAGATTGTATTAGTTCTTTCGTTTACTTTCATTTTGGACATGTCATAACTGTATTACTCTATTTTAGGACATTGTGACCCGGGTACAGACATCTGATATTATACTACTCTTTACAGAGTATCAGGCGAGTACATTCTCTGATAGTTCTCTCATTTATTTGTCAATTACTGTATTTCAGTTCTAGTTAGTTCTATGTGATTCTCTGTATCAACACGTATGGATATTTCTAGATTCATGTATGCGACACATACCTTACTTACTAATCTCTATTACTGGAATCACTGGAATCATTCCGGAATCATTTCTGGAATCATCATTTGGCCGGACTTATCTCGATTCTTGTGTCTTATACTGGATTCACTTGCTGGGCGGGGAAATATTGAGTAAGACATGTAGACATACCCCAAATCCGGAATCTCCTACTGGAATCTACCGGAAGCATAGCCATCTCTTGCCCGATCAGGGAGAGATGTGCCTGATACCTACAGCCGTTTACATGTCGACCTCGGTATTTTAAAACACACTGTTAGATCATAGTTGGACTCACCCTGGATTCATTGATCACTGTTGGACTCATCTTGTATCGAAAATCATCTGGTATCGGATTATATGGACTGGACTCACACTGGGATTACATTAGACTTATATTATACTGTCTTGACTCATACATGTTATTCTAGTTCAGTTAGCTTTTATTACTGTCATCATTGCCATGATTCTTCTCTTGTTTAGTTATCTTTCTTTTCTTGTATCTTAACTGTTTCTCTATACCATCACCTGAATATAAACTACCATGTTCATCAATAAAACTGTCTATAACTGCTTTAGAGTTCTCTGTCATTTACTTGGGTTTTCTAGATGGGTTGTACTCGTTCCCGTCCTGATTGGACCTGTTAAAAATATTACAGATGATAATCCTGAGGACACATGCCCTACTTACCATGGACCTGGCCTTAGCTCCAGAAGAGGCCCCAGCAGGGAACCTTGTTTAGTTATCTTTCATGTGTTTAGTAGACTTAGACATTGTCTGTTCTTATATTTGGATACTAGACTTTGTCTCCAGTTAGATACTTTGGTTATGTATTATTAAATCTGTGTTTGTTTACCTTCGCTTATAGATGCTGTGTTGTGATGAACATTTAAATGTGATTTTAGAACTGATAGTAGCTTAGATCCTTTATTGTCTATTCTTAGAACAGCTTACTACGCTTTAACAAGCGTAGGCTGGACATGGCTCGGCCCGGCCCAACAATTTGGGTAACGGGTCGTGACAGGTCTGCAGGTGCAGTCGGAGCTGATGGAGAGAGTCAGGGCAGCTCAGTTTGAGGACGAGGCTCTGAGGGTCATCAGGGAGCAGGTCCAGATAGGGCTGTTGGATGAGTTCTCTTTAGCAGGGGATGGGTCGTTGAGGCATGGTACCTGATTGTGCGTGCCGAGCGGAGGACTTCGGGAGGAGGTTCTTCAGGAGGTGCACCATTTTCAGTACTCTATGCATCCCGGAGCCAAAAGATGTATAGAGACTTGAGACAGCATGTTTGGTGGTATGGCATGAAACGTGAGGTGGCTCAGTTCGTTTTGAGATCCTTGGTGTGCCAGCAGGTGAAGGCCGGGAGGCAGAGACCCGGTGGATTGCTCCAGCCACTACCCATTCCTGAGTGGAAGTGGGAGCATATCACTATAGACTTTGTATCTGGGCTTCCGCGCTCTCCAGGAGGGAAGGATACGATTTGGGTCATTGTTGATCGATTGACCAAATCGGCCCACTTTTTGCCTTTCAAAGTGGGTTTGTCGACGGAGAGGTTGGCCGAGATGTACGTACGGCAGATAGTCCGATTGCACGGGGTGCCAGTGAGTATAGTCTCGGATCGGGACAGCCGATTCACTTCCCACTTCTAGAGGAGTTTGCAGCTTAGCTTGGGCACATCGCTCAAGTTCAGTACCGCATACCACCCCCAGACAGACGGGCAGTCGGAGAGGACGATTCAGACCCTCGAGGATATGCTGCGTACCTATGTCTTGGACTTCGGGGGATCTTGGGAGGACCACCTTCACTTGGTAGAGTTTGCTTACAACAACAGCTACCAAGCCAGTATAGAGATGTCACCTTTCGAGGCTCTATACGGACGGAGGTGCCGTACTCCCTTGTCTTGGGATGATATCGGTGAGAGGGTTTTGCTTGGCCCTGAGATGGTGGTGGATGCGGCAGAGAAGGTCAGGGTTATCAGGGATAGACTTCGGGTGGCGCAGGATAGGCAGCGGCATTGGGCCGATAGCCACCGGAGGCCATTGGAGTTTAAGGTATAATTTAGATTTTTTTTCTAGTATTTGAGTCTGATTGTGATTGTTTTAGATCAAGTTGTAAGTCTTGTGCTTTGTTCTAGGTTGATGATCTTGTCTTTCTGCGGATTTCTTCGACGCGTGGCACGATTCGTTTTGGTGGCGGCGGGAAGCTTAGTCCACGATACATCGGACCATTCCGTATCCTGGACAGGGTCGGTGCAGTGGCTTACCGACTGGAGTTACCGCCTGCACTAGAGGGAGTGCACAGTGTGTTCCACGTGTCACAGCTGAGACGGTACGTGGCAGATCCCAGTCACGTCTTAGACCACTCCGAGATCGAGGTGGGACCGACACTCAGCTATCCAGAGAAGCCGGTCGAGATCTTGGACCGAAGAGAGAAGGTGCTCCGGAACCAAGTCATTCCCTTGGTTCGCGTTGCATGGAGGCACCACTCTCCAGGTGAGTCCACCTGGGAGAGGGAGGATGACATGCGGGAGCGATTCCCATATCTCTTCGAGCCTTGAGGTAAAACTCTTTCTTTTTCTTCCTTGTTCTGTTCATGATTGCAGTGTTAGTCCTCATTCAATTTCGAGGACGAAATTTTTTTTAGGAGGGTAGATTTGTCACCCCCAGTTTTCAAATTAAGGGTATTTTCATCATTTTCAAGTTTTATAATATTTTAGGAATTTTATTTGATTTTATATGATTTTTAGGAATTTATTTGAGTCGGTTTGAATTTTATCCAATTCGGACTCAATTTGGAGACCCGGGTAGCCTGGACCCAAGTGGGACCCACAAACTAGCTGTGTTTGGCCCACACACTATCATAATTAGGCTAGAAATCTTTAATCCTATTTTCATGACTTAATTAGTCATTTAAGAGGCTTAATTTGTATTTAGAATAAACCGAACCAAACCAAATTCATTTTTGAACCAAACCTAAGTCTAATGGATAGAAGGCTTATTGGATCCCCAAAACCCAAACCCATTTCCCCCCCCCCCCCTTTGGGCCGGCCAAGACTAGGAGCACCCCCCCCCCCTTTTCCTTCACAAGTCAAACTCTCTCTCTCTCTAAACTCCTTCTTCCCAAGCCCCTTTCTTTCCTCCAAGGAAACCTAAGCTTAGGTATGAATTTAATCCCTCCTTCATTTACGCTTTTGCATTAATGTCTTCACAATAAATGTTGAGAAGTAAATTCTCTACACTTTGCCCCTAGGATTGGTAGGGTTCCCTAAAATCTAGGTTAAGGATTAATTTGGGGCTTTTATATATTGAATGGTATATATATATATATATATATATATATATATATATATATATATATATATATATATATATATATATATATATATATATATAATTATATGTATATGTGTATTTGTGTGAGGATGAGAGAATGATGGTGGTGGTGGTGTTGTGTCATGGAGAGTGGTGGTGAGAGTGTGTGTTTGTGTGTGTGTGTGTGTATGAATTTAGATATATATATATATATATGGATATGTGTATATGTATATATATAGATATATGGTTAAAATATATATATATATATATATATATATATATGTATATATATATATATATATATATATATATATATATATATATATATATATATATATAGATATATGGTTGTGTGTATATATATGTATCTATATGTGTGTGTGTATTTATATATATATGTAGAGATGTGTGTGTGTATATATATAGATAGGTGGTTAGAGGATTTGATATATGGATATATATATATATATATATATATATATATATATATAGATATATATATACATAGAGGTGAGAAGAGGAGAAGTGAAAGAAGAAGAAGAAGAATGAACTGCAGCAGCAGCAGTAGAGAGCAGCTGCAGCAGCAGCAGTGGAGAGCAGCTGCAGCAGCAGCAGTAGGGAGCAGTAGCAGTAGCAATAGCAGGGAGCAGCAGTAGCTGCAGCAATGGGAGCAGTCCCCCCTTTAAACCATCATTTCCCCCTCCTTTTTCCACACTAAAACCCCCTACCTATATATATATATATATATATATATATATATATATATATATATATATATATATATATATATATATATATATATATGTATAGATAGAGTAAGCCCCTGAATTTTGGGCTTATTTTTTTCAAAATTTATAAATCAATTATTTTGAACAGATATTATTATTTGATTATTATTTAATTTAATGCTCTTTACCGTGACTTGGAATTCTAGAGCATCAGGGATGCCAGTCTCTGGAAACTTTCTTCTTGGAGTTTGTAGTAGACGATATTATCTTTATTTTGATATATCCTGTCCCACTTGAACTCGTTTCCTTGTGCTCTTTTTGCTTCGCGGAAGTTCGGGTCAATATTAGACCATTTTAATTATTAATTGAATTCCCCCTATTTTTCTTGATCATCATATGCGCGTTACCATGACTTTTAATTTAGGAGCACCAGACTAGTCATTTTCTCGAAACCAACTTGTCATGCCTGATCTACTCGAGACGCTCTTCACCCATGACCTTCGTGTCCCACTCAGACACTCCATTTTGTACTCCATTTCCTTCGCACAACTTTCGGGTCAATTTAGGCCAATTAATTATCTGCCGTAAAACCTGATTTAATTTCCAATTTAATTCCGGGACCCGACATCGACCCAACCTAGTCGACCCCAAATATGGACATGGCCCACACGAAGCCTACTATCCACATGAAACTTGTGTCCCATTTATCTGAGGCCCCGCATGCTACTTATTTATCCGTGATCATAAATACCTATTTTTAATTTAATTATTGCACCTGGTCCGACTTTGACCCGAACCGGTTTAACTGAACCCAACCCCGAGCTTCACGTTGTTCCATCATGACTACCCAAATAACCCGCGAAATTTCCCCATCTTTTTCCCCTATTCTAAAATATCCCTCTATCTCTCTACTTATTTAATCTCATTTTATCCCTTGTATATTATATATGTATATATGTATATGTGTATATATACATATGTATATACACTCACACTCTCTCTCCTTTCTCTCTCCTCACCCAAGCACACACACACCCCCATCACCAGCTCACCCCCCCTCTCAACCGACATCACCCTCTCTCTCTACTTTCTCTCTCACTCTAAATATCTTTCTCTCTCACTCTATTCTCACCATCTCTTTTTATATATATATGTTATATATATACTTACACCCAACTCTCTTACTCTCACCCCCCTCTCACATCATCCCTCTCTCACTCCCGTACTGGTACAGCCCCCCCCATTTTTCTTCTTTACATCATCATCATCATCTCTCTCTCCTTCTCACTTCTTCTTCTTCTTCTTCTTCTTCACGTTTTTCTTCTTCTTCCTCCTTCTTCACGCCACCACACACCACCACCACTCCGTAACCCCACCGGCGATCGTCGCTGGGCTGCCTCTGCCGCGCGCCCCCAGCAGCGCAGCAGCAGGCAGCAGCGTAGCAGCAACTGCGGCAGCAGCAGCCATACGCATGCACGCGCGCAAACGCGCGCTGCCGCCGCCTTACGCCACTTCGTGGCCGACCGTACCACCGTGGCTGACCCCCCATCGGGCGTGAGCCTCCGGCGAACACCCCGAGTCCACCGCCACCTTCCGCGACGAGCCAAATAGGCGATTCGTGCATTTATGTCGAAATCCCGTCGACGCGCGCGCGGAGAATTCCAGAATTCGCGCTCCGTCGCAGAGACTTAGCGCCAATTTTCTGGACAATCCGACCGTTGGATCGGCGATTTCTTCACTCCGTCTCAATCTCGGTATATCCACCTTCACTCCTCTCAAATTTAAACCGTTAATTTCGTCGTTTGATACATCAAAACCGGCCACAAATTGACGTTTTAAATTGAACTATTTTTGGACAGTTTCGTGACGCCAACATCACGGGTTCGTATCTTCGTCGTTGCAGCTCCGTTTTACGCGCTACCAGTTCCGGTGCACAGCTGGTATAACCCTCTTCCTGCCCCCTTTAGATTTCATTTCAGTTTGAGCTTGTTAGGTCGGTCGAATTCGACGCCAAAGTTGGCCGTTCGAATTCTTAGTGTTGCACTTGTAAAATTCCATTTTTGAACCCGGAACTCCGGATTCAATTTCTAACACCACCAGTAGACTCGTGGCGCCGTTCTGGTATGTTTTCATATAAAGTTTGCTTGATTTGGAGAACGTGGGCCCTGGCACGCATTTCGGTGCAAAGCGGGTCCCACTTTCTGAGTCAACGGGACTTTTTGACGCCGGCTCATCGGAATCCAATTCTGGATATACCGTTGAGTTCGTATCGTCATTCTGGACTCGTTGACATATAATTTGCTAGGTTTTAGTGGACATTGGTTTCGGCACGCATTTCGGTGCAAGTCGGATACCAATATCCGGGTCAACGTGTCATTTTGAGTTCGGCTCATCGAAATCCAATTCCGGATATACCGTTGAGTTCGTATCGTCATTCTGGACTCATTGACATATAATTTGCTGAGTTTTGAGGACATTGGCTCCGACACGCTTTTCCGTGCAAATCAGATTTCAATGTCCCGGTCAACGGACCAATTTGAGATCGGGTCAACGGAATCCAATTCTGGATATACCGTTGGGTTCGTATCGTCATTCTGTATTCGTAGACAAATAATTTGTTAGATTTTGTGCACTTTTATTTTAGCACGTTTTTCGGTACAAAGTGTGTCCAACGGCGGACATTATTTTGGCCCGAAATTACTGTTTTGCCCCTGTGTCCAAATTGGACTTTTGGACAGGCTATCCTAGCTGTTTTGACTATTCTGGACACGTTGGTGATGTTAGTTTCATCATCCGACAACATCTGTAGATTTCTTCCCTTTTTGTGTCACCCTATTATTATAATATTTTTTCCTTTTGGTTGTTTTAGAGACCCGTCGATTTCAGTGATTTCTAAATCACTGAAATTCATAAGTTGACCTTGTAGATGTTTATAGGGACTAGCTTGACCATGGTTGACTACTTTGACTAGACGTCGAAAGTAGAGTCAACATTTGACCTAGGTTAGACTAGTTTTGACCCTGGTTGACTACAGTTGACTATTTTGACCAAAGTCAACCGGAAGTCAACCGTAGCCTAAAATGACTAGAACTGGACCGAAGTTGACCAGTTGACCAAAGTCAACTGTAGGTCAACCATTGACCTATTTAACCTAGATTAGACTTAGGGTTGACCAGAGTTGACCAGTTGACCAAAGTCAACTGTACGTCAACCTTAACCCAGTTTGTCTTAGTTTGACCTAGATGTTAGTATATCTTTTGATCCTGATTAGCTCTTGTATTATTTCATCTTTAGGTCTGTGGCTTTACTCTGAACCCTGATTCATATTGACAGCAGGACCCCAGGCGAGTACATTCTCTGATAACTTATTCTCAATTTATGATAACTGTTATGATTCATGTACTTAGTGTTGATATGCTTATACCTGACACATGGTTCTCACGGATTGGTATTCTTGGATCCCGACGAGAGATGATTCTCCTTCTTAGGTTGGGATGTATTGTGCAAGCTTCCTTGTAGCTTTTGCTCAATATATGGTCACTGATTCTAGAGAAGGTTCGCGACCTTCTCATTAGAATCCCGTGCAGTGACGTGTCCTGTTTGGATCCATTCTACCAGTTGGGGTAGGGGGAGTAGTAGCGTATGCCTGTGATCAGATCCATCCCGCATTCCCGAACAGTGTGAGTCATATACCGCACATATGACTTGCCAGGCCAGTTCTTGACATGAACCCAAGCCGATCACAAGTTGAAACTGCTACTCACACACATTGGATATATGGCTTACCTTGATTTGTGTACATACCATGATTCAGTTCTACTTCTTGTTCTAGCTCTAGCTCTACAGCTTACCATGCCATGATACGTATATGCACACTCCATGATTCATTGTATATGCTCTATTTACAGCCTTATAGCTTTTATTCTATCTTGAGATCTGTTATGAGATATATGTACTCGTTCCATCCTGACCGGATATGTTGACAAAATTTTAGGAGTAGTTGTGCCCTCAGTATTGGACTTCATGATGTTGCTAGCTGAGGTGGATCTCACTATTCTTCTATGTGAGTTGCCTGGTAGTTATCCTTAGTTAGTCTTGTTGTTCCTTCTTTATTTTTCCTGTCTCATGATCATTATAGATTCTAGTTGTTCTAGTGATATTGTTATTATTCTTGTCTTATCTTCCTTAGTTTTCGTGATGTAACATGAGTACATTTCTAGTTATGGATTCTTAGATGTTGTAGTTAGTATAGTATACTTGACAGCGTTCTACCGCCGATACCGCGGCGTAGGCTGGGCGTGGCCCACGTATTCGTACCCGTATATCTGGGTGCGGGTCGTGACACGTTTTTAGTGGTGGCCCATGCAGGTCAGACTTTGCAATTAATGCGAAGTCGTGGTAGTACTTGAGCTTATCTGTACTACTGCGAGCCTGCCCTAGGATTAAGGTTGAGTAATGGAATATTTTAGGATTTTGGATACTCAGTCACATATTAGGAACTCTTGGTAGATTCCAGGGATGACCCCTGGGGAATCTTATTTCGAAGGCTTTCAAATCTTTTCCCACTTGTTTCCATTCCTCATGATTTCTGAAATATCTATCCGTATCAAACTTTATTCCTTCTTGGGATGAGTTTGTGGACCCCAGAGGGAAGTTATAAGTTGGACTTGTATATCATCTAGGTTGGGGAGAGAATATGATTTACCAATCTCGTATCATGGTCGAGGTTTGTTTTAGATTATATTCTACCATTTTCTATCTTGACCTAGGTAGTACCCTCGGGACTTTCCCTGAGATTTTTCTCTGAACCCTATCTCGAAAGTTGTTTCTGTTGTTTCTATTAACTTACCCTTGACTTGTTGTTGAATTTTAAATCTTAATATTCGTTGTTGACCTTTGATTTTGTTTCGGATAATTCTTTTAAAAATTGAGTTAAGATATCCTGATAAACATATTTTGGATGAGGACGATGAGAACGGTAAGTGTCTACTTTATTTATGGAGTTCAGAATTCATCGCAGTTATATTTGCTAGCGAGACAAGGACATGGAGCCTGATTTGGATATACTATCCTAGTTATGTCATTTAGATTCTCTTGCAGCCATACCGGTTGGCGTGGTAAGGAATCTAGATGACATGATTATAGGGTGTATACCATAGTTATGGATTTCATTGTTTATTACCGCTATGCTTACTGGCGTGGCGAGAATTCTGGCAACATGATTTTGGATAGACGTGTATGGTTATCAGGTCATATCTTAAGTTGATTCACTTCTTTTACCAATTGAGCATGATAATTCCTACCATTATTTCTTGTTTATCATTATTTTCTCTCCCATCGCATGATGATTTCCTCATCTTGCCATCATTTCCTTTGACTTGTTTAGCTATGTCTTGATCTCACCAATCACCTAACTCATATCTACATCTGACATCTACACTTGAAAACTCTGAAATTTTGAAATATTTATATCTCAATTGTTTCTTAAAAATTGATACTATAAAAATTTTGATTTCCTTCTGTCCATGACCAATCAACTTTGGTCGTCTTGTTTATCGTGCCAAAGAGTCTTGGTTGCTAACTAGACTCTAGATGACTTCGAATTCCTTGTGACTTGGGTTCCTTTCTAAATTGTGCTTTTAGGACATTGATTTCGAATTCATGATTTTTATCGTCTTTCATAGCTGAACTTGGATCTTGATCGTGTTTATGCGACTTATAATCTGATTTCTATCAAATCTATCTCTCAATCGTGCTATTCTCAAATTTTTCTCTCCATTTGCTTCTCTTAGCTCTGTTTTAGATTATGACTATCCAACTTTAATTTCATGATCTTGATAATCTTAACCCTCAACTCGTGCCAAGTGAACTTAGACTATTTTCGATTTTAATCGCGTTCGAACTTGGATCGTATTTCATGATTTTATCAATCATCCTCCTTAATCTTTGATCGGGCCTATAAGACATTGACTTCGATTTTTGTTTGTGTCTAAAATTTTATCTCAACTATGCCAAACCTTGTTTTGGTCATGGTTAGCTTTTCATCTTGATCAAGCATGTGCGACTTTCAGGTTGATTTCCATCAACCTAAGTCCTACGGGTCACCCCGTACTTGAACTTCATTTATATCGTTGATTCCTCTAATCGTCTCTAAAATTGTGCCCCAATGACTTGGCTTATTTCTGAAATCATGCACTTATAATTTTGTTCATATCATGATTCTATCGTGCCAAATCCCTCATTGCGCCTGAACAATTGTAAATCGATTTTCTTGATCGTGCAAACTCGTCATTCTTGAATCGTGCCTAAAATATTGCCTAAATCTTCTATCATGTTTTAACCCCACTACCAACCTTTAATTTCGAGGACGAAATTTTTATAAGGTGGGTAGGATTGTAAGCCCCTGAATTTTGGGCTTATTTTTTTTCAAAATTTATAAATCAATTATTTTGAACAGATATTATTATTTGATTATTATTTAATTTAATGCTCTTTATCGTGACTTGGAATTCTAGAGCATCAGGGATGCCAGTCTCTGGAAACTTCCTTCTTGGAGTTTGTAGTAGACGAGATTATCTACATTTTGATATATCCTATCCCACTTGAACTCGTTCTCTTGTGCTCTTTTTGCTTCGTGCAAGTTCGGGTCAATATTAGACTATTTTAATTATTAATTGAATTCCCACTATTTTTCTTGATCATCATATGCGCGTTACCATGACTTTTAATTTAGGAGTACCAGACTAGTCATTTTCTCGAAACCAACTTGTCATGCCTGATCTACTCGAGACGCTCTTCACCCATGACCTCCGTGTCCCACTCAGACACTCCATTTTGTGCTCCATTTCCTTCGCACAACTTTCGGGTCAATTTAGGCCAATTAATTATCTGCCGTAAAACCTGATTTAATTTCCAATTTAATTCCGGGACCCGACATCGACCCAACCTAGTCGACCCCAAATATGGACATGGCCCACATGAAGCCTACTATCCACATGAAACTTGTGTCCCATTTATCTGAGCCCCCGCATGCTACTTATTTATCCGTGATCATAAATACCTATTTTTAATTTAATTATTGCACCTGGTCCGACTTTGACCCGAACCGGTTTAACTGAACCCAACCCCGAGCTTCACGTTGTTCCATCATGACTACCCAAATAACCCGCAAAATTTCCCCATCTTTTTCCCCTATTCTAAAATATCCCTCTATCTCTGTACTTATTAATCTCATTTTATCCCTTGTATATTATATATGTATATATGTATATGTGTATATATACATATGTATATACACTCACACTCTCTCTCCTTTCTCTCTCCTCACCCAGCACACACACACCCCCATCACCAGCTCACCCCCCTCTCAACCGACATCACCCTCTCTCTCTACTTTCTCTCTCACTCTAAATATCTTTCTCTCTCACTCTATTCTCACCATCTCTTTTTATATATATATATGTTATATATATACTTACACCCAACTCTCTTACTCTCACCCCCCTCTCACATCATCCCTCTCTCACTCCCATACTGGTACAAACCCCTCCCATTTTCTTCTTTACATCATCATCATCATCTCTCTCTCCTTCTCACTTCTTCTTCTTCTTCTTCACGTTTTTCTTCTTCTTTCTCCTTCTTCACGCCACCACACACCACCACCACTCCGTAACCCCGCCAGCGACCGTCGCTGGGCTGCCTCCGCCGTGCGCCCCCAGCAGCGCAGCAGCAGGCAGCAGCGTAGCAGCAACTGCGGCAACAACAGCCATACGCATGCGCGCGCACAAACGCGCGCTGCCGCCGCCGTGCGCCACTTCGTGCCGACCGCACCACCGTGGCTGACCCCCCATCGGGCGTGAGCCTCCGACGAACACCCCGAGTCCACCGCCACCTTCCACGACGAGCCAAATAGGCGATTCGTGCATTTACGTCGAAATCCCGTCGACGCGCGCGCGGAGGAATTCCAGAATTCGTGCTCCGTCGCATCGACTTCGCGCCGATTTTCTGGACAATCCGACTGTTGGATCGGCGATTTCTTCGCTCCATCTCAATCTCGGTATATCCACCTTCACTCCTCTCAAATTTGAACCGTTAATTTCGTCGTTTGATACATCAAAACGGCCACCAAGTTGACGTTTAAAATTAAACTATTTTTGGACAGTTTCGTGACGCCAACTTCGCGGGTTCGTATCTTCGTCGTCGCAGCTCCGTTTTGTGCGCCACCAGTTCCAGTGCACAGCTGGTATAACCCTCTTCCTGCCCCCTTTAGATTTCATTTCAGTTTGAGCTTGTTAGGTTGGTCGAATTCGACGCCAAAGTTGGCCGTTCGAATTCTTAGTGTTGCACTTGTAAAATTTCATTTTTGAACCTGGGACTCCGGATTCAATTTCTGACACCACCAGTAGACTCGTGGCGTCATTCTGGTATGTTTTCATATAAAGTTTGCTTGATTTGGAGAACGTAGGCCCTGGCACGCATTTCGGTGCAAAACGGGTCCCACTTTCTGAGTTAACGGGACTTTTTGACGCCGGCTCATCGGAATCCAATTCTGGATATACCGTTGAGTTCGTATCGTCATTCTGGACTCGTTGACATATAATTTGCTAGGTTTTAGTGGACATTGGTTCCGGCACGCATTTCGGTGCAAGTCGGATACCAATATCTGGGTCAACGTGTCATTTGAGTTCGGCTTATCGGAATCCAATTCCGGATATACCGTTGAGTTCGTATCGTCATTCTGGACTCGTTGACATATAATTTGCTGAGTTTTGAGGACATTGGCTCCGACACGCTTTTCCGTGCAAATCGGATTTCAATGTCCCGGTCAACGGACCAATTTGAGATCGGATCAACGGAATCCAATTCTGGATATACCGTTGGGTTCGTATCGTCATTCTGTATTCGTAGGCATATAATTTGTTAGATTTTGTGCACTTTTATTTTGGCACGTTTTTCGGTGCAAAGTGTGTCTAACGGCGGACATTATTTTGGTCCGAAATTATCGTTTTGCCCCTGTGTCCAAATTGGACTTTTGGACAGGCTATCCTAGCTGATTTGACTATTCTGGACACGTTGGTGATGTTAGTTTCATCATCCGAAAACATCTGTAGATTTCTTCCCTTTTTGTGTCACCCTATTATTATAATATTTTCTCCTTTTGGTTGTTTTAGAGACCCGTCGATTTCAGTGATTTCTAAATCACTGAAATTCATAAGTTGACCTTGTAGATGTTTATAGGGACTAGCTTGACCATGGTTGACTACTTTGACTAGACGTCGAAGTAGAGTCAACATTTGACCTAGGTTAGACTAGTTTTGACCCTAGTTGACCACAGTTGACTATTTTGACCAAAGTCAACCAAAAGTCAACCGTAGCCTAAAATTGACTAGAACTGGACCGAAGTTGACCAGTTGACCAAAGTCAACTGTAGGTCAACCATTGACCTATTTAACCTAGATTAGACTTAGGGTTGACCAGAGTTGACCAGTTGACCAAAGTCAACTGTACGTCAACCTTGACCCAGTTTGTCTTAGTTTGACCTAGATGTTAGTATATCTTTTGACCCTGATCAGCTCTTGTATTATTTCATCTTTAGGTCTGTGGCTTTACTCTGAACCCTGATTCATATTGACAGCAGGACCCCAGGCGAGTACATTCTCTGATAACTTATTCTCAATTTATGATAACTGTTATGATTCATGTACTTAGTGTTGATATGCTTATACCTGACACATGGTTCTCACGGATTGGTATTCTTGGATCCCGACGAGAGATGTTTCTCCTTCTTAGGTTGGAATGTATTGTGCAAGCTCCCTTGTAGCTCTTGCTCAATATATGGTCACTGATTCTAGAGAAGGTTCGCGACCTTCTCATTAGAATCCCGTGCAGTGAAGTATCCTGTTTGGATCCATTCTACCAGTTGGGGTAGGGGGAGTAGTAGCGTATGCCTGTGATCAGATCCATCCCGCATTCCCGAACAGTGTGAGTCATATACCGCACATATGACTTGCCAGGCCAGTTCTTGACATGAACCCAAGCCGATCACAAGTTGAAACTGCTACTCACACACATTGGATATATGGCTTACCTTGATTTGTGTACATACCATGATTCAGTTCTACTTTTTGTTCTAGCTCTAGCTCTACAGCTTACCATGCCATGAAACGTATATGTACACTCCATGATTCATTGTATATGCTCTATTTACAGCCTTATAGCTTTTATTCTATCTTGAGATCTGTTATGAGATATATGTACTTGTTCCATCCTGACCGGATATGTTGACAAAATTTTAGGAGTAGTTGTGCCCTCAGTATTGGACTTCATGATGTTGCTAGCTGAGGTGGATCTCACTATTCTTCTATGTGAGTTGCCTGGTAGTTATCCTTAGTTAGTCTTGTTGTTCCTTCTTTATTTTTCCTGTCTCATGATCATTATAGATTCTAGTTGTTCTAGTGATACTGTTATTATTTCTTGTCTTATCTTCCTTAGTTTTCGTGATGTGACATGAGTACATTTCTAGTTATGGATTCTTAGATGTTGTAGTTAGTAGTATACTTGACAGCGTTCTACCGTCGATACCGCAGCGTAGGCTGGACGTAGCCCACATATTCGTACCCGTATATCCGGGTGCGGGTCGTGACAGAGAGATATATTAGTGGGAAATGAAGAATAGAGTAGGAAAAAGTTAGAGAGTTTAAGAAGTTAGAAAAATTAGAAATAGAAGAGAAAGGAAGAAGAATAGGAGAGAGGGAAGAGAATGAGAAGAGTTAGAAATGAGAAGAAGAATAGGAAGGAGGGTTAGAAGGAGGAAGATTAGAAGAATAGGAAGTAGAAGGAGATTGAGAAGTAGAAGGATAGATACACAAATATAGGAAATCGAGTTAGAAGGGGAAATTGAGCTCGGAGCGTCGGATTGCGACGAAACTTGACATAGGCCTAGGTTATGTGAATTAGATTTTGCGGGTAGGCTTCCGAGTGGAAATCGGGGTCGTAGGGCGCCGGTATCGCGCCGTGTCAGTGCGTATCTTGAAATATTCAAGATATCTGCAACGGGCCGTAAGGTGGACTAGACGTCCACTTTATCTAGGTATTTTGGTGACAATAACGAACCTATAGGCTAGTACCCTACTACCCTAGAGAGCACGGGTCCAAAATACTAAGCGTAGGTAGGCTAACTAGGTTTCCACCTAGGCTAAAATTTACCCTAAAAAGGGTAAATTAAGGAATTGGCCTACGCCGAGAATTTGAGTTTGAAGTCCAAGATGGACTTGGATATAGGTTGTAGAGGTTGGTAATGAGTAGAATTAGCCGTCTAAACCTAGTCTTGACCCCGGTTGACCATGGTTGACTTTTTAGACTAAAAGTCAACTATGGGTCAACACTTACCCAATTTAGTTCCAAATTCCATTTAACTTGGACAGTTGACTAAAAATCAACATTAGTCACCAGTGACCTAGGGTTGACCTAGAGTTGACCATAGTTGACCCGTTGACCAAAAGTCAACGATAAGCCAGTTTTCGACCTAGTTTAATTCGGATTAACTTTCAATGTTCTTCCATGACCAAGATTGACCCGACTATACATGTCTTGACCTAGAATGACTAAATAGATTTAATTTGATTTAACTTTACTTTCTAAACTTAGTATTGATACGTCTTGTTCTCTATAGGTCATCGAGACACTGCAGTTGATCCGGTCGACATATTTTATCATCTTACAGGCGAGTACATTCTCTGATACTTATTCCCAATTTATGATAACTGTTATGATTCATGTACTTAGTGTTGATATGCTTATTCCTGACACATGGTTCTCACGGATTGGTATTCTTGGATCCCGACGAGAGATATTTTCTCCTTCTTAGGTTGGGATGTATTGTGCAAGCTCCCTTGTAACTCTTGCTCAATATGTGGTCACTGATTCTAGAGAAGGCTAGCTACCTTCTCATTAGAATCCCGTGCAGTGACGTGTCCTGTTTGGATCCATTCTACCAGTTGGGGTAGGGGGAGTAGTAGCGTAGGCCTGTGATCAGATCCATCCCGCATTCCCGAACAGTGTGAGTCATATACCGCACTTATGACTTGCCAGGCCGATTCT
The DNA here is from genome assembly GCA_029216955.1 of Iris pallida. NCBI lineage: Eukaryota > Viridiplantae > Streptophyta > Magnoliopsida > Asparagales > Iridaceae > Iris > Iris pallida. The sequence goes on from JANAVB010031818.1 coordinate 8,127,562, forward strand.
TGACAGGTACCCAAGCCGATCACAAGCTGAAACTATTACTCACACACATTGGACATATGGCTTTTCTTGACTTGTGTACATACCATGATCCCGTTCTATTTTTTTGTTCTAGCTCTAGCTCTACAGCTTACCATGCCATGATACATACATGTACACTCCATGATTTATTGTATATGCTCTATTTACAGTCTTATAGCTTTTATTCTATCTTGAGATCTGTTATAAGATATATGTACTCGTTCCATCCTGACTGGACTGTTGATAAAATATTACAGATGCCGATGAGGGAGATTGCAGTACCTACTACGGTCCGGACGACGTAGTGGGCCTAGACTTGGTCCCGTAGGGCGTAGCTCCGCCTGACGAGACTATACCTCTTGTTTAGTTAGAGTAGGTCTTTGTACTGGACTTTGTTTCCAGTTACTTTTGAGACTGTATTTATATTTGGACTGTATTAGAGACTGGACTGTATATTATTTGTATTTGGACTTGACAGGTTATATTTTATCGTCTTGTTGTCTTTATCTTTCAGTCTTTACTTATCATCTTAGAGTTGTGATTGAGTACTTATATATATTCATTGCTTGTCCTCCGTTCGGAGTTGACTATATTCTCGACAGGTTTTGTTATATATATAAACTGTTGTCAGACTAGAAAATCTACAACGTTCCATGCCGTTTTTCCGGTGAGGGCTGGGCATTGTCGCGTCACGTGCCCTTTTAGCGGGTGCGGGTCGTGACAAAGACCCTCCCTCAAGCAGGAGCATAGATATCAATCATGTCCAGCTTGTTACATAGAAATTGAACCCGAGGACCTAAAAGATGTTTCGTGAAGATATCGGCTATCTAATTACAGGTCCTCACATGGTGAAATTTTATCTATCCCCTTTGTATACTTGTTACACGCTTTTCTTGCTTGGCGAAGGCACGCGTAACTGGACGATGGAACGAAGACGATGAAGAATAAGCCGTCGGGTCTTTGTGACCTGCCGGCCTTGGTATTGCGCTTTATCGCAGGCGCGGACGCTTCTCAGATCGGGAGAAGTACCGCCTATTTCTTTGGTTAGACTTTTCTTTGATCTCTCTCAATAGAATTTCCACCTCTATATATAGATAGAGGATGGCTACAATTTGTTGAAAAGGAAACTACATAAAACTAATAATATCTTTCCTTGATAAGGAAGATATTATTTAACAATATCTTATTTAAAAGGGAAACGAATTATTACTAATAATATCTTTCATCATATGGAAGATATTATTTAGCAATATCTTATTTGAAAGGGAATTACTAATTATTTAGCAACAATATCTTGTGTGTCTTTTTCTTTTGCTGGTCCATGCGAGTAACAGGTAAAGGTTCGTCCGAACCGACCCGTAACAATACTCATCACGGACGAAATGGATGTCGATTTCAATATGCTTCGTCCTTTCATAAAATACAGGATTGGTAGCAATATGGATAGCAGACTGATTATCACATCACATATCTGCTATGTTCGATCCTACTTCTTTTTCCAACTCTTGTAGAAGATGCTTCATATATAATATCCCTGTTGTGCTGTGCCATGAGCAATGGCTCAATACTCTGCTTCTGAACTTGATCGTCCTATCATACTCGACTTCTTGCTTTTCCAAGACACCAAGTTTCTACCAATAAATACAGAGTAGTCAGATGTAAATCGTCTATCTGTCAGACTTGTACCCAGTCAACATCAGTAAAATACTCAACACATGTCCATGATTCTTCATCCGAATTCATTTTCTTGGATTCTGGACTAGATAGCACAGAATTCTGAGAGCTGTCTACCAATGTGGACCTCTTGGAGAAGTCATAAATCTACTTGTAACATTAACTGCGAAAGAGATGCCCGGACGAGTCATAATTGCCAAGTAGTTGAGTTTTTCAACTACTCGTCGATATACGATACTGATCTGGATTGGTCATCGGGACCCCCTCGTCGGAAAGTAACTTAGCCCCTGAATCCATAGGTGAGGTTGCTCCCTTGGCTTGCATTCGTACATTATTCAGTATGTCCAACACATACTTTCTTTGAGACATTACAATGTCCCGCTTACCACGTGTGACCTCAATATCCAAGAAATAGTTCAATGATTCCATATCCTTGGTTTGAAATTATTCTTCCAGAACTTCTTGAGGCCTACAATATCCTGGCTGTTGTCTCCCGTGATTACAATATCATCAACATAGACATCCAGTAGTATCCTTCCGGCTGATGTATGTCGGTAGAATACTGAATGATCCTTCTTTGATTAACACATCCCAAACTGAGTAACAACATGTATAAATCGACCAAACCACGCACGAGGTGATTATTTAGACTATAGAGGGCCTTCCGCAGGATATACTTTACCCTCCCTTGCAAGAACCAAGGAGGTGGCATCACATATACTTCTTCATCAAGATCCCCGTGGAGGAAAGCATTCTTGATATCCAGCTGAAACAATGGCCAGTCATAGTGAACAACCAAAGTCAAAAGTACACGAACAAACGTCATTCTGGCAACTGGAGAGAAGGTCTCAGAGTAATCCTTACCATAGGTCTGAAAAATATCCTTTGGCCACCAGACAAGTCTTTAGGCAATTAAAAGAACCATCTGATTTCACCTTGATCGTGAATACACATTTGCAACCTACTGCATGTTTACCGGAGGTAAATCGACTAAGTCCCAAGTATGGTTCTCCCGGAGAGCTTTTATCTCCTCATTCTGCCAATCGGAATGTTTGAGACCCTCCTCAGCATTTTTGGAAATCTTAATCCCATCAATAGTAGCCACCAGAGACTGAGTATGACTGGTAAGAGAGTATGACTGGTAAGTCTTTTGGAGCTGTCAACATACAAGGGATGATCACGACATGCACGACGAAGACGAGCTGCTGTCAGAACCGATGGAGCCGCTGGTGGAACAGGAGGGACTGCTGGTGGAATAGGCGGAGACGAATCAGTAGAGCGGGAAGAGGATGACTCTGTGGACATCATTGGCGATGTTTGTGCGGGTGATGGTGGCACAAACTGAATCGGTGTCTCTGGACCATCGGACCGAAGAACTGACTCGATAAGGAAGGGCACCCGTATGGGAGGTGTTGTGTTTGACCAGAAAATAGCCTTCATAATTTGGGAAGCTAATTGATGTCCATCCCCGTGTTGGTGTCCCACCTCCTTTGTTTGTTGTTTTGGTGTTGCAAACGGAGGCTTTTGGTAGACGACCATTCAATCTCTCATCACACATTAGTCCTATATATATACTCCCCAAAAGAGAAGACTCCATCCAAAAAAATTTCAAACATTTTCATATAACTGACACAAATCCTAGTTAACCATCCAAGAAACTTCATAAGCAACTAATCCTAGCTAACAACTAACGTAGTATTTAGAGCAAAATCATAAATCATAGAGGATATTTCAGTAGTCATGTTTAGAATCAATTCTAGTACAAACTAACAGTGTATAGGAATACGGACACGGATAGAGGATGCAGATATAAATCTAATACATTTGATTGCACGAACACCGAATTCAAATGAATCAGTCAGTCAGGGTGGAAAAGAATATCAAAAATTCCTAGAGTAACTCGTGAGTTACTAATTTTTAAAACTCGTCGATAAAAATCAGTTGGATTAAATAAACAGAATAAATGAAGAGTCTAAATAGAAAAAAGTAAGTACAGTATTTGCACTTCTGTAATCGAATATGGACTAAGGATACATACACCACTCACTTTTCCGTGTTCATGCAACATAGTGTTTAATTACGTACACAATTTGTTTGATTATAACTTGAGCATGACCGATGACGAAGAGATCGGTATCGGCTCCGATTTATACTTTGCATCTAGCCTGCCGTACTCGTACTCTCTGTAAGGTGTCTGCTTCTCCCCCTTGGGATTCTTGAAGCTGAACACACACCGAACCAATCTTTTTGCCGACCGCAGAACCTTCCACAACTGCAGCTGCTTCCTCCTCGCCGGAGGAGCCGCGTAGATAGGAGGAACCGGACTGCACGACAGCCGTGGCATGGAGCGTGTTCTGGCGTCGATGGCCGAATCGAGCTGGCGCCTGAAGGACTCCAGCTCGAACGAGTCGTAGAGGGAGCTGTCGCAGTCCCATAGTTTAGGATCCATACTAGATAGATAGGTAGATAGAGCATGAATGAATGGATCAAGAAGTGGCAGTGCTCCAATAGTAGTAATAGGTCTAGTTGTGTTTGAGCGCAGGAGGAAACTTGGTCTTTGTTTGCAACATAGAGGGGGTGGTAATTATGGAATGATGAAATTGAAAAAGTCTGTAACTCAATTTGACTGGATTCAAATTATCTTTGAAAAAAATCTAAGCTAACTTTCAAGTAACCTTCAATTTTACGTACGTTTATCCACCAACAATTGTCATTTTGCTAGGGCAAACGTTGAAAGTGGTTGGTCTATATAAACATCAAATCATGTAAAGTCCATGTTGGTGCACCAAAATTTATAGTGTTGGTGTTAAAATGTTATGCCGGTATTTTTTTTTTCTTTCCAAATTAAGTCAGTTTAAAATTTGTCCAGAATAGATTCAAACATAAATGGGTTAATTGCATTAACTATCTCTATGTTTTACATTTTTTTTTTTTTTTTTTGAGGGAAAAAACTGAATTTATTCATCAGAGGCAACAGCCTCGTTAGCAACTAACTGAGCAATACAAGGAGGAGTCCCCATCTCATCATAGCCGATGAGATTGCACAAAGAGAAAGCAGCTAGACCATGAGCTACCATGTTACCAGCTCTACGAGTAAACCCAAATTCTACTGAAACCCTCAACTCTCGAAGCAGCTCGCGGATAGATCTGATCAGATCTCTAAGTCTCCACGGGATCCGATCGTCTTCCCCTTTGAATATTCTCTGAACAATATATGAGTCACCCTCAATAGTCATTTGCTCGGCTCGAATTTGACTAGCTAGTATGATTCCCTGACGAACAGCAAGTATCTCTGCAAGGAGTGGACGCTCAACACCGAATGTGGTAATATCCTCCGTAACCTCCGATCTGACAGCAAGACAAATACCCCGCCCATCTCTAGCCACGGCAGCAGCAGCAACAGAGGATGATGAGACTGCCCCGTCAATGTTAATCTTAACGCATCCACCGGTAGGAGGTGACCAACAATTAAGCATACGAAGCTGATTTATCTCCTCCAGATGTTATATTTGAGGGTTTGGAGCGCCTCCATAGTCGTTGTACATGTTATTTGCTTCTTGGACTATCTTCACAGCAGACGGGTGAGCGTTATTGAACACACAGTTGCACCGCGCCTTCCAAATAGCCCATAGGATAAACGCTCCTCTCCTTGCCACATCTTCACATTCCTTGTTCATCAACCAATCCCTCAAGATGGATTTAATGTCCGCGGAGCTGTCAACTCGTAAGCCAATGCTACTTGCGAACCAAACTGCTCTAGCCAAATGACAATGTAGGAATAGGTGATTATCATCTTCATCCTGTAATAGGCAGAGCGGGCAAATTGTATCAATACTGGGGATACGTGTGCTAATGACGGAGCGCAAAGGGAGCGAATTATGAAGGACCCGCCATATGAAGATGCGTACCCTGGGTGCCACGTTACCCAAGTTCCAGAGCTTGTGCCAAGTTTCTTTGTTAGTATCCGTATGGGACGCGCATGGCTCTCGCCTACGTAACTCCTCATAAAGGGATTTGGGAGTGAATTTCCCATTACAAGCTTTAGTCCAGAGGAGTTCATCCTGGCCACCGTCTCCTGATAGGGGAATCCTAGTGATAGCAGCCGCCTCCAAAGGACTAAACAAACTCTGGATCAGAGTAGTGTTCCAGGCGTTAGTATTTGGACAAAAGAGATCCCGCACAAGCAAGGGCCCATTGATCGGGATGTTGCTCTCAGATATTCGGAAACCCGGCAATGACGGGATCCATGGCTCATCTATAATCCTGGTCCATCCTCCATTTATTCTCCAACATATTCCGTCCTTCATAACCTGTCTAAGATCCAGCAAACTAGCCCACGTCGGTGACGCTCGTCTCGACTTCTTGGCACACCAAATGGATCGTTCTTGAATATACAATCCCCTGAGCAGCCGTACCCAAAGGAGATCGGGGTACGCAAGAAACCTCCAAAGAAGTTTCCCAACCAAGGAGGAGTTCACCCATTGGACATTTCGGATGCCCAGGCCGCCCTCTCTGGTTGGAGCGGCAATCTTCCTCCAGCTGATGAAGTGCATCTTCCTCTCTTCCATATCGTGACCCCACCAAAAGTTCCTCTGCTGTTTTGTGAGTTTGCTACACATGGTGTTTGAAAGCAAATTAGACGACATATAATAAATCGGTATGGACCCCAGAGTTGCCTTTATGAGGGTGGTACGCCCGGCATGAGAGAGTAACTTGGACTTCCATCCTTTGAGTTGAGCCGAACACTTATCCATGATGAAGTCATTGGATTCGCCTCTTTGTTTCGACGTAAAGAGCTTTTGTCGACCCAGGTAAGTGTCTCCCTCCTTCATGATGGATAAATTCATCGAGGAAGCTAAAAGCTCCCTGTCATTTGCAGAGACCAAGTTGCTAAAATGGATGTTTGATTTATCATAATTCATTGATTGCCCCGACCACTTCGAGTAAGTATGGAGAATGTTACGTACAACTTCTAATGAACCGGGTGTAGCATAACCAAAGATCAATATATCATCAGCAAATAGTAGATGAGAGACAGCGGGTACATACCTATTAAGTTGAACACCTTCGAAGAGATTGTCCCTTTCATATTTTTTGAATAAACTGGATAGGACTTCAGAGCATAGAACATATATGAAAGGAGATAGCGGACATCCCTGGCGAATTCCTCTCACAGGTTTAATGAAACCCTCCGGAGACCCATTCCTACTTTAAAATTAATTATATGGACATCCCTATAGTTTTTTTTTTATATAAACTAATAACACTGAACACCCCTATGGTTAATAAAATTTATAAAGATGAGGGATGATCAATGTAATTATTTTCAGAATAGGGATAGTCTATGTAATACTCATGAAACATAGGAAAGATCAGTGTAATTAATCCAACATAAATTTCTCACTATCTATATAGTAAAATAAGGTTGTATTTAGTGATAAAAGTAAGAAGATATCACGCTTAAAACATAATGGTATTTTCAGACATGCGTATGTGTCATCTAAAAAAATGTCACAATAAGTCAAGAATTTCAAAATAATAATAATAATAATAATAATAATAATAATAATATTATTATTATTATTATTATAAATAATACAAATAATAGATAATTTAAGATTTTAATTATAAATAATACAATGCTAGCTACTAAGAAGAAGAAGAGTATTGTTTGATGTTTTGTCTTAATTTTCGATGTTTGGTGGGTGTAGGTGGATGTGGATTGACTTACAATGAGGCAAGTAAAAAAAATCAGGGACTCTGCCTCTTAACCCTGACCCACTGAACAAGACCGCCGTATGACTTTGTGATCCTTCCATGAGTGTAACTTGTTCAAGTTGGCATCCCTTCTCCGCCAACATGAGGGAAAATATTGAACTCTATCCATCTCGTCTCTTGGCATCGTATCATTGTTGCAATGGACCTCTAATTTTTCTCTCTTGGTCGAGCGTCTTCATATGACGCCTTTTCTCGAGGGCTCTTTGTGCCTTTGATAACAACTCTTTTGATCGAACATATTCATGCGTCGGCTCTAGTCGAGCACCCACATGCCAACACGTTTTTTCGTTAAGCGTCTTCATACTCCGTCTTTTATCGAGCATCCACGTGCAAACAGCTCTTTTGGTCGAGCTTTTTCATACGCCTGCTCTTGTCAAGCACCCACGTGGTTTGACAACTCTCGTTCAGACTCTTTTGATCTCTTTGGATGTTTCTCATGTAATTTTTTCGGTTGTGATGTGTGCTTCTCTTTTGACTTTTTCAGGGTTTCTTTGTATTCGAAGCTTCGATCTTTGTTTTGGGTGATCTCCAGTTTCTCTCTTTTTTACTCTATCCAAGTTGTACTTGTCTTCACCAAGTTCCTGCTTGCGAGGGCATCCTGAAGAGTAGATTAATTACCTTCATTTTATGCATTCATTGTTTTATTTATTTTCCATTTCTATAGGATTGGTGATGTCTTTCATATGCATTGTAGTTCTATAAATATTGGCCAAGGCTCCTAATAAATTTATTACATTCTAGTTAAAATGTAGCGTCTTTGTTTTCTACAAAAGAAAAAAAAAAGAACAAAAACAACATTCAAGGAAAATCATGAGCAAGAAATAGAGAGTATGTATATAGATGGAAAAGCTGCATTTTTCTACTTTTCGAGCATGTGCTCATATTTCTCCTTCTGAAACGAAATGGGCTAGGAAGAACGTCTTCTCCAAAATTATTGTAAAAGCTTGATTTACATGTGTTAAATACACACCAAAATATCCTAGGAAATATCAATATTAGTATCGTATCCATGTTTCTGAAGTTGAAAAATGTGTTCATCGCACATAGAATGAAAATATCATAGTTTGCAGTATCAGCCAATATCGATTCGATACGGCCGATACTGATACGTTTAGGCACGTCTCGATCTGATACCGATACTAAACGATACCGACATTAGGGCTCTCTTTTTCGGTCAATCTGGCATAGAAAATTGAACGAAAATACCAATCAATAATGGTGTAAGCATAATAAGGTTTTAAAAGCATGTATAAGAAGAACACGTATCTATCGCAGATAAATAAATCAGGAATGGTGACTATTATTTCATTCAATTCCAAAATTACTAAGAAACAACACATGAAATACTTAAATTATGTCTAAATATATGAAGTATATTTTATAAAAAATTAATAATTTATTAATAATTACCTGCTTTATGATATAAATAAATCCGATACTTCGATCCGAAACTGCCAAAAATGTCGGTTCTGATACTCATAGGGAGGGTCTGATACCAATTTTGATACCGATACTGTGAACCTTGAAATACATATGAACTCAATATATAGCAATGAAATGGAAATAAATGTTGGGAATGTTATTTATTTTCACTCTTTGGATGCAATTGCCTATAGCAAATTGTATCATCCTGCCTATTTGTGTAGACTCTTTATAGTACAGGGGAACTTGGAGTCGCTCCTTGGTTGCATGAGCCTAGTGTATCCAAAAGGTAGATATACCTATTTGCCAATTGACCATCTAGATTTTATGGCGCGACCTTTTTTTGTTCGTAGGATCGTAGCTACCTTGGTTAGTAAGTTGATATCAATGTAAAGGGTAAAAAAATTGTCAATTGTTTTAGGGAACTTCTTATACCCTATAGGTGGTGGTGGTGGTGGTGGTGATAAACAATCTAGGCATGTAAGTGCCAAACAAACAACTTATAACTTTTGTATACTTGTAGCTGTGACTTTCCTTGCCCCTTTGTTGGAACCCAAAGAGTTTATACAACTAGTACATAAAAGGGTTTGGGGAAGGTGACTTCACAACCGTTGAAGCACAATATTGGTAATCTTTAGTATGTCCACAAGGAATATAGAATCTCTCCAAACAAGAGATTGAGTACAAAATTGTTTTGTAGGCATCAATAATTCGAGTTATATCACAAAATGGAGAAACATCAGATTTCATAACCTAAATGTCAACACTTTTGGGTTGGTCCAAAGTCTAGTAAATGTTACATTTTTTGACTTGTTTTATGTAGGTACATGATGCCATCACCAACTTGATGCGGTCGGGCTAAGACCTCCATTTTGAACCCCATATTCATTTCAACAGCGACACCCATTTTTCATGGGAGAATTTGCATTCACCTCTCATTATGGTTGATGTGAGATAACAGAATAGTGCAACTTGTTATGTGCTAACTTCTATTGCGATCGGATTATTTGTTTGCACAAATTTTTGATAAATGACAAAAATAATGTACTTGAATCTGCAAGCTAGCTTCAAGTGTAAGTTGTTGAGATATGTCGCTTGACATTTGATGATAAGCCAACTGCTATTTTGCAGATGATGCAGTCTTCTAATTAAACCCCATTCGCGGAGATCACCAGCTGTGATAGGCGAGCTAGTTGTGAAAGCCAAGGGAGGGAGAGAAAACATGGCTGTATTTTGTGTATTTTGTGTTTCTTTTGGTAAGAATATACTATGGTTGTATATACGTTTTTTTGTTTTTTTGTTTATGTATCTGTATCCAGCTTTTTTCCCCCTATAATAAGGCCATATTATGTATAGTATATGATCTACTTATTTATTCTCTAAACTTACCTTGTTACAAAGGCAAATAATATACAAGAACAAAGAGGAAGAATACATAAACCAAGTGTGCAAAATTTATGACAGCCATGCTTAAATTTGCCACTTCGTAGAGAGCAAATATGAGTGTTTAAACATAGAATCTATGAGCTCTTGTTGTACCAGAGTTTTTAAAAGTTTTTATTATGTTCTAATACTAAAAAATCTTCCATGTCTCCCTACTTGATAAATTGTTCTATGCCTCGGGATCGTTAGACAATTTGCTTTCTTAAATTGATCATTTATATCATTTATAATAATATTTTTTTAAAACTAGGATCCTTTGACAATTTGGTTCGTTTATAATAATATTTTTTAAAGTTACTGACAACATTCCTTTAGATTGATATATATACTTATTGGAGAAGAATATTTTGTTTTAGTCGTAAGATTTTTTGGAATATTTATATTCATTCAACTTTGTTATTTTTTATCCTCTCAATACAATTATATTTTGTTATATAGATAATAATAGATAATTCGATCTTAAACTATAACATATACATAAGATCTTAAACTATAACATATAAGATCTTTTGAAAACACTTTCGAAAAGTAACATTTTATCTTTCTCTCTCTCTTTTTTGTAACAACAGAGCTATGACTTTGTCTTCTCTCTTTTCATTTTATCTTTCTCTATCTCTTCTTTGTAACAACAGAGCTATGACTTTGTCTTCTCTCTTTTCTTTGACTCAGAGCCGAAGCTCCTACATATTTCATTCCTTTGTAACATGTAGAAGTCCATTTGTACATGTCTAACATTTAGAACATCTTTGAGGGACAAGCAATTGTTCATCACTTTGAAACGTAATAATCAGTTCTATACAGATTTAGCATATTATTCTACTTTTGACTTGTATACGAATTCGGAACATGCGTGCAATCTCTTTTCACTTCTTATTAATCATGGCAATAATTCATTGTTTTTGAGGTAACATATCTAACTTTAGCATGGCATCATCTCATTTGATTTAACATGGCAATAGTTCATTTCTTTTTATCAGGCAACAATCTTCTTTTAGCATACAGGTTATCTCTTTCCTTTTTCTTAGCATAGCAACATGTGATATAAGCATATTGATTTGTACTAGCATTCTCAATGATTATCATCTTTTTATTAGCAATGACATTATTCAAAGGCGTAAGCGAATCAGAAAATGAGTCTTCGTCGACTCATCCAGATCAATCGTCTTCTGTTGTAGAGCCAGAAATTCCATCTCTCTGTCTATCTATTGCCTTCGCAAAGCATGACACTACATAATTTTTCACCGAGAAAAAGTTTCGTCCTCAAAACATAAGGAGAAACTTACGATATCCTTAGCAGCGATAGTCATCATCCTTCGCTATCATCAATCGATAAAATCATGGTCCAATTTATATCAAAATTTCACGTTCAATAAAACATCTCAATCTCAATCAATCTCAATAAACCATATACCGACATCGTAAAAATATTTATGGTCTTATTGTATGGAATGTTCATCTCATCGATGATATCAAATAGGCAAGAAAATTTCTATCCGGAGAACATCTTCAAATTCAATTGAATCAAAATTGGCCAGAGAATCGTGTTGCTATGATACCATTCTGTCACGTCCCGATCCCGTAGAGTCCTTTCGTCCTTGCTTCGGACTCTGTGATACCGTTCGTTCTCGCTTAGGCGTGATATCATGCAAGTTTAAGTTGCGTTTGCACAATGCCAAGACCCGTACAATGACAAAATAGACAAAATAGGCAGTAGCACAGTGGAACATAATTGCAGATAATTGAAGCAGCAGTGGACGTATTGCAGAATTATGAATTGAAACACAATGACAACTAGAAACAATTCTCTATATTGATATCTTTGAACAGATTATAAGCTCTCATTTTCTCTCTGATACATACCATATGGCTTACAATCTCTCAAAAACTTTACAGATTACAATGATTTCATTCTATATATTACATCCCTTTGTATACAAAAACCAACTCTTTGAATCAGATGTCTATCTCTTGGCATCTCTTTTGATTTCTGGCTTCTGAGGATAAGACTCGGGCTATCGCTTCAGGCTATCCATCTCGATGCATCTTGCACCTGCATGCAGACTAATGGTGGGTCAGTATATCAATATACTGGTGAATGTGAACAAAGGCTACATCGTCTGAAACGATTACTAATTCATTTAGTGAGAAAATATTTCTTGTGATGTGATTTTGTTACTTTTACCTATGTTTACTTCATGCATATCAGAGTCAGATTACATCTTTTGAAAACACTTTCGAAAAGCCACAGTTTATTTCATTTCAGTTCAAGCATTTAAGAGACTATTTTGTTCTTGTGAAGTGCGTAGCGTGTTTTATGAGCAACAATCATTTTTCTTATTCAAGCAACTCTTAGGATCAATTACAAACACGATGTCATATATATTCTTTGAACGAGACATAAAAAATTCTTGGCAACATATTATTCTCTATAAGCAAATCATGAACAAAAACTTAAGCAACAACTGTATCACTTTTTTAGTGATTCGTACCATAGCCGACGGTTCATCCCTGCACAAGACAAGGATTAGCATAAATATAATGTATCCAAAATTGTTCCCCGTTCGTCTTTGCATTCTTAGCTCTTAGCAACTCTTTACCGACACATGCAATCCGATTACAGCTGTGACTCAAGGCTCAGCTCTGCACTAATATATGTGTAGACCAGCAGTTGTAACCCAAGGTTCAGTTTTGCATGATAACACACATACTAGCAGCTGTGGCTCAGGATTCAGCTCTTCACCAATCAACACCTATCTATATGATGGTCCATGGGTAATCCCATAATTAGCCGCTGTGACTCTTGGGTTCAGCTCGACGCTATTGGACAGGATACAATACCCCCTGATCGCGAGGTTTCTTGTACCTCAGGATGTCTAGACAATCTCTCCTAGGCCGATCGGTTTTCAGTGCCCTAGAAACCGTCGAGAGATCTAGTGACCTTGTGCACAAGTTAACCGAGACCAATGCAAATTGCAATATCTATCAGATAAACTTTGAGGAAACATTTCATCTTTCTCTCTCTCTTCTTTGTAACAATAAAGCTATGACTCTGTCTTCTTTTTGACTCATAGCCGAAGCTCCTACATATTTCATTCCTCTATAACATGTACAAGTCCGTCTGTACGTGTCTAACATTCAGAACATCTTTAAGGGACAATCAATTGTTCATCACATTGAAACACAATAATCAGTTCTATACAGATTTAGTATATTATTCTACTTTTGACGTATACAGATTCGAAACATGTGAGCAATCTCTTTTCTCTTCTTATTAAGCATGGCAACAATTCATTATTTTTGAGGCAACCTATGTAACTTTAGCATGACATCATCTCATTTGATTTAACATAGCAACAATTTATTTCTTTTTATTAGGCAACAAGCTTCTTTTAGCATACATGTTATCTCTTTCCTTGTTCTTGTCACGCCCCGATCCCGCAGAGTCCTTTCATCCTCGCTTCGGACTCTGTGAGACCGTTCGTCCTCACTTAGGCATGATGTCGTGCAAGTCTAAGTTGCGCTTGCACAAGACCAAGACATGTACAATGACAAAATATACAAGATTGACAATAATATAGCGAAACATATTACAGATATTTGAAGTAGCAATGGACATACTACAGATTGAACACATTTGTAATAGAAACAATTTCTCTTTATTGATTGCATTTTGAACAGATTACATGCTCTCAATTCTCTACAATGCTTACATTCTCTTAGAAATATTACAGATTACAATGATCCCGTTCCATACATTACATTCTTTTAATACAAAAATAACACTTTGCAACAAATGTCCATCTCTTGGCATCTCTTCTGATTTCTGGCTCCTGGGGATGATGCTCGGGCTATCGCTTTGGTCTATCCATCTCGATTCATCTTGCACCTGCGTGCAAACTGATGATGGATCAGTATATCAACATACTGGTGATTGTGAACAAAGGTTACATTTGTCTGAAACGATTACTAATTCATTTAATGAAAAATATTTCTTGTGATGTGATCTTGCTACTTTTACCTATGTTCATTTCATACATGTCACTTCTCGTTCCCAAAATGCGTATTTTTAATACATGCACTGCTTTAATATATTTATTTAATATTTAATCATGTATTGTTCTGTATTTAAATTCCTTTAATTTCATGATTAATTAATTTCTTGCAATTTACTTTCAGCATTTTACTTTCTGCCTTGCTTTTAGGTTCGGTTCGAGTTGGTTTATTTTCCGGCCTAGGATGGTTCAACATAAACCCAACTCCCCACCTACCCCCACTCCTTCATTTAAAGCCCCACTCCCTTTCTCTCTCTTCATTACTTCACCATTACTCTTCTTCTTCCTCAAAAGCTCTCCCCCACCTACCTAGCCGCATAGGCAAGTGCCAACTTGCTTCTTGATAGATCTTCATTTTTTTTGTTCCATTGTCTTCCTCTCAAGATTCTTAGATACTTTAGTACTTAACATTTTCAATTTTTATGGCTCATTTCATGTAGATCTAAGTTTAATGTATTTTCGGATTTCTTAGGTTTTGATTTAGTAACTTTGTTATTTTCCAAGCTTTGATGGTTCCATGTTTTAGAGAATTTCGTTCTACCCCATTTTGACCTATGGAAGTCCAGATTCGGGCTTGGAATGAAGGATCTAGAGAGCTTGGAAGCAATGGCTTCCATGGTTCTGTCCTTAGAAAATTCGGAAAAGAAGAACAGTCCTAGCCGCATGAAGGTCCTGGCCGCATGGGAGTACTTGACCGCATGAGTTTTCATGCGGCAAGTCACCCTGGCCGCATATACATTTTTAGCCGCATATGCACGTTTTCCTCCAGCCGCATGCGTCCGTTCTCTTCGAGCCGCATGAGCTCGCATCTTCCTTGACCGCACGAGTTGATTTCCTGAGCCGCATAGAGTTTTCGGCCGCATGAAGTGCCTAGCCGCATGGGCACTCTGGCCGCATAACACTTTCGTATTCGGCCGCACGAGACTTATTAGCTTTTAGCCGCATAGAGCATTCAACATTTTCTAGCCGCATAAGGCTATGCCAATTCCTGGCCGCATGACTTATTAGTTGCTGGCCGCATGGATTCCCCGCCACATGAGCATAAGATCCTGGCCGCATGAGGCCCAGTCCCATTTAGCCGCATGTATTTTATTTTCTTAGCCGCATGTATTCTATTTTTTGAGCCGCATGTATTTTATTTTCTTAGCCGTATGTATTCTATTTCCTGAGCCGCATGTATGTTATTAGCCGCATGTATTTTATTTTTTCGGCCGCATGAGCCCATGTTTTCTGGCCGCATAGATGGGCACCCATCTATTGCTGCCCATAATACCTTTGGATTGATACTTGTCCTGAATTGACATTGATTGACATTAATTACTATCTTGGCATTAAATTAACATTGATTATTACCTTAATATTTATTAGCATTGATTGTGACCTTGACTAATAATTGATCATGCGTTCCTAGTTGGAACTAAGAAACTGGCTTGTCATCTTATTGAATAGAATAAATGAGACACGTTCATATTAACTATGAACTATTATAATCGACTGGCAAATCCCGAATATTGGCCTACGGACACATGCAGGCTTCAATTTATGTATCTATTTATTTTCTACAAAAGCAGCATGTGTACTTTATGGTCAAAGCATGATAATTTCGTGGTTAGTTTTGGTTGTTGCATTACGCTATGTAAAGACCTACAACCCAACCGCACTGGTATCGTTGTAGAGTTGTGCATATCGTACCCCGTACAAAGGTACTCATTCTGAATGACCATGATCCACGACATGGGATTTTACTCAACGTAGAGGCTACTAAGTTAAATAAAATAATAATTGCATGGAGAGAATGGATTTTCGAGTTCTTACATGGCAGCCCTCCTTGGGACTATTAAGTGCCCGACAGGCCGGCTGGTTCCCACAGATACTGCAAATCTGCCACACAGGCAGGGAGCGGTATCTGCTTATATTATATTATTTATTGTATATTGATGACGGGCGTCCCGCCGGGACTCGTCTAATTCATGATTGGCGCAATTGATTGATTGGGTAGACTAGCCTTGCTTGCACATAGTAAGAACTGAGGAATCTTTTATTGCATAATTCCAGGATAATTTGGGTCTCATAGTAGCAGGCCGTAGTAGATGAATGGCCGTTTAATTTGATTTGTTTGTGTATTGTACTTACTCTGTTGAACTATCTGAGATGATCAGAATGTCAGGACATGACGTGCCAACTTCTGTCCTTGTTTGGTTGGGGAGTTGGTTCGAAGTGTCGTGATGTAATGTGAATCCCAGTAGCAACCAGAGATCTATTATCATTTTCTTAGTACTGGTTCAATTCCTCATATCGTGCTTCCTTGCGGTACTTGCTATTAGATGTCTAAGCTCTCTGGTTTTGCATGGCCAGATTTAGAGCCAATCCCCGAGGACTCATCTTACTTCTACCTCCAAGATGGTCAACACTAGAGGGATGATCGCAGGAGGACTCGAGTGGGTTCCTTATTCTCCCGTTCGTTTTGTTATTTACTTTATACTTTGCCGTTTGGCACCGACATGTTAGTCGGATTGTCTTTTACTTACTTTTACATAATTGTAACTAAGTCAGACTGCAGCTGATAACAATTGTGTATACCTTGCTACATCATCTGGCTATGTTTTGTAAAGCCAGATCTCATGAACATTTTGACTAAGCGTTTGGGACGCCTTACTGCTTTATCTTACATGTTCTATATTACTGTTTCTTGTTTGAATGATTGAGACAATAGATGTGAAGTGACCATAGCAAGACTTTCATGTAGTATGCACCCCCTTGTCTTTTAGACAGCATTGATCGTATTATACGGTATTCATCTGCCCGTAATACGTAGCTGGCTGAGTCATTCCCCCGCTCTCCAGTATTTTGGTTCTGGACCGTGACAAGGTTTTAGTGGTGGTCCATGCAGATCTGATTTCAGACTTGCGGGGTATTTTAATTTATAGGATGTCTCAATCACACATGTTCCCCCTTGATCTCATGATTCGTTGATTCTCAACTCTAAACTTGACATTCCGGTATCCTTCGACTTTGTTGATCTTCCTTGTCCGGTCGTTTGATTGATCTTTTGTCCCTTTTCTTAGGGGCACTTCGTCCGCACCTGTCAGGACTGGACAGCAACAACAAGGGCCAGTACTGCCTCAAGAGGCTATCCAAGAAGAAGTGATAGTGGAACCAGCAGCTGGACCACAGTATCCGGAGGTTCCTACACCGCCAATAGTTCCACCTACCCCTGTGGAAGTGGACACACCAGCCCTTCTGGAGATCATGAGAGGGATGATGGCTACTCAGCAACATCAGATGTTAGCCCAACAGCGCATGCACACTCAGCTACAAGAGCAGAATGTGTTGCTCAACCAAGGATTGCATACGACTTTGGAAAGGGGAGTGAGGACCGATTCAGGAGCATCCACCAGATTTTGCAAATATAACCCCCGCCGTTTCGAGGGCACGGAAGATGCCATCTCAGCAGATGCATGGCTAAGGACATTGAGGCTATTTTGACGGCGGCCAAGGTACCGACAGAAGAACACGTGGATCAAGTGAAGCTGTTACTTCAGGATCTCACACGTGATTGGTGGGAGTCAGAGGAAGTAGGTATCAGACATCCTGTTGCTTGGGACGATTTTACCGTAAGATTCAAGACGAAGTACTATGGAATTGTGGCACAGTTTGAGCTACAACAGAAGTTTATTAACCTCAGACAGGCCGGCAAGACAGTAGATGCTTATGCAGTGGAGTTCTGCAGATTGAGTAGGTTTGCCCCAGAGATGGTAGCGACAGAGATCCAGAGGGCTATGAGGTTCCAGCAAGGGTTTCACCTTGAGCTCTTGCAATTGATAGAGGGGCACAACTATCAGACCTTTGATGAGGTATTGACGGCAACTCGAAGGCATGAGATCACCATTCAGAGGATCACGGCAAGGACTGGAGGTCAGAAGAGATCCCACAGTCAGATTGAAGGAGGAGGGGGAGTAGCGCCCCGAACAACAGCACCATCCCTTGGCGTTCGCATTCACGATGTGACGATGCGAGGGCCAGCACCACCACCAAGATAGCAGCAACAGCAACAGAAGAAGAACCAGCAACCCCCAGCGGGCTGCACTTATTGTGGGAAGGTAGGACACACTAGAGATGTGTGTCGGACATTGAACGAGCAGTGTTTGATATGTGGAAATCCAGATCATCGGGTTACCACCTGTCCTATGAATTCGAGGTCAGGAGGACCAGTGTAACAATTTCCTGCTCTGCCAGCACCAGGGGCAGGGCAGTATCGAGGACCAGCGGTAGCAGTGAGGCCGTTGGCACAACGCCCGTTCATGTCGCAGGCTCAGATGTTTCGGCAGTAGGGACCGCCGATGCAACAACACTAGCATAGACCACCTCAACATCACCAAGGTAGGGGCCAGCAGCAGCACCAGGCTAGGCCGCAGCATGGAAACCAACAAGGAGGTCGAGGGCAGGCATTCACTCTGTCCTTGGAGGAGGCATTGGCATCGAGAGATGTTGTGGCAGGTAACATTCTCGTCGCTTCATATCCCGCAGTAGCATTGTTTGATTCGGGAGCATCACACTCATTTATATCTGCACAATTTGCGACACGGCTAGGAATGGAGTTCGAGGCATTGCCAGGGAGGTTGAATATACTCAAAGCTGGCAATGGGCTCGTAGGAGTTAGTAGAGTCATTCTAGCGTGTAGCGTTGTAGTTTGCGGGCATTCTTTACCCGCCCGGTTGATAGAATTTCCTGTTGGAAATTTTGATGTTATCTTAGGCATGGACTGGCTGAAAGACAGTCATGCGACAATAGATTGTCGTAGAGGGAGTGTATCTTTTGATATTCCAGGCGTGAAGAGGTTCACCTTAGTCAGATCAGTGGCAACTCAGTAAGAGCAGGGAGTAGTAACGGCAATGGAAGAAGTTCAAGTTCCGAAGGTAGTTGAAGAGTTTCTAGACGTATTTCCTGAAGAACTTCCCGGTCTACCACCGGTTAGAGATATTGAGTTCAGTATAGAATTGGCACCGGGGTCTAAACCGATATCAGATCGGGTTTATAGAATGGCGGATTCAGAGCAGGCCAAGGTATACCAGCACATAGAGGAACTGAAGGAGAAGAAGTTCATCCAAGCTAGCGTATCACCATGGACAACACCAGTGGTACTTGTGGGAAAGAAGGATGGGTCATCCAGATTGTGCATTGACTACAGAAAGCTTAACGCGACAACAGTAAAGAACAAGTACCCACTACCCAGGATTGACGACTTGTTTGATCAGTTGAGCAGAGCTAGAATTTTCTCCAAAATAGATCTTCGTTCAGGATATCATTAAGTGAGGGTTCGGAAGGAAGATATTCCCAAGACAGCATTCAGGTCGAAGTATGGGCATTATGAGTTTTTAGTAATGCCGTTTGGTTTAACCAATGCTCCAGTACTATTTATGGATTTGATGAACCGCATCTTTATGCCGTACTTAGATCAGTTTGTCGTTGTATTTCTTGACGACATTCTCGTATACTCTACTAGTGAAGAAGAGCATGAAGATCACCTCAGGAAAGTGTTACAGGTTCTGAGAGAGAACCAGTTGTATGCCAAGCTCAACAAGTGTGAGTTCTGGACGGATCACATTTCATTTTTGGGACATATCATATCAGGAGCTGGAGTAGCAGTGGATCCCAAGAAGGTAGAAGCAGTAGAGAGTTGGCCAGTACCCAAGACCGTAACAGATGTACGGAGTTTCTTGGGATTGGCAGGATATTACAGAAGGTTCGTATCAGACTTTGCAAGACTTTCAGCACCCATGACCCGCTTGACACGAAAGGATGTACCATTCGTCTGGTCGGCAGAATGCCAGGCATCATTTGAGACTTTGAAGCAGAAGTTGATATCAGCGCCTATTCTTACATTGCCAGTTGGACCCGGAGGCTTTACTGTATATTGTGATGCGTCAGGAAAAGGACTTGGGTGCGTCCTCATGCAGCATGGGAAGGTGATAGCATACGCATCTAGGTAACTTCGGGACCACGAGAAAAATTATCCAACTCATGACTTGGAGTTGGCGGCAGTAGTGTTTGCTTTGAAGCTATGGAGGCATTACTTGTACGGTAATCGAGTAGACATGTACACAGACCACAAAAGTCTGAAGTACATCTTTACTCAGAAGGAACTGAACATGAGGCAGAGAAGATGGTTAGAGTTGATTAAGGATTATGACGTGGAGCTTCAGTATCATCCATGCAAGGCTAACGTGGTAGCAGATGCACTTAGCAGGAGAGGCGGCGCGTTTATGTTAACAACACAGAAGCACATTTTAGAAGACCTTCAGGAGATAGGCATTGAAGTTGTACTTCCTAGCGATGTGGGAATTTTGGCTAGTCTACAAGTTCAATCTGACTTAGTAGACAGAATCAAGGCAGCTCAGGCACAGGACCCAAGGATTCAGAAGCTTAGGACAGAATGTGAGTCAGGACTCAAGAAGGAGATGCAGATTCATGAAGATGGTACACTCAGGTTTGGATCACGTCTATGTGTGCCTAGCGGAGATATCAGACAGGAGGTTATGGCAGAAACCCACAGTTCTTAGTATTCTATACACCCTGGAGGGACCAAGATGTACCAAGATATCAAGCAGCACTTCTGGTGGAACGGGATGAAGAGGGAGATAGCTAGATTTGTTTCCCGTTGCTTGGTATGTCAGCAGGTGAAGGCAGAACAACAGAGGCCAGCTGGGTTATTGCAACCGCTTCCTATCCCGGAGTGGAAGTGGGAACACATCACAATGGACTTTGTGACCGTTTTACCAAGATCGCCAAGTGGTAAAGATGCCATTTGGGTGATAGTGGACCGGCTTACAAAGGTAGCACATTTTCTTCCTTTCAGAGTAGGACAATCTACAGAAAAGTTGGCAGAGTTGTATATGCAATAGATACTTTGGCAGCATGGAGTCCCTGTCAGTATTGTGTCAGATAGAGATACCCGTTTTATATCGCATTTCTGGAAGAGTTTACATCATAGTCTGGGCACCAAGTTAAGATTTAGCACGGCTTACCATCCCCAGACAGATGGGCAATCAGAAAGAACAATTCAAACTTTGGAACATGTTGCGAGCTTGTACTCTGGCTTTTGGAGGATCTTGGGAGAGCCACCTGCACTTAGTCGAGTTCTCATACAACAACAGTTATCAAGCCAGTATCCAGATGGCGCCATTTGAAGCACTATATGGTAAGAAGTGTAGGTCGCCACTAGTATGGGACGATATCGGGGAGAGAAAGATGTTGGGCCCGGAGATGATTGTTCAGACAGTGGAAGTGGTTAAGGGATTAGAGAGCGACTTCAAGTTGCACAGGATCGGCATCGCCATTGGGCGGACCAGCATCGTAGGCCGCTAGAGTTTTCTGTTGGGGACCACGTGTTCTTGCGGATCTTACCTACTCGCGGGGTCATTAGATTTGGCGTTCGCAGGAAGTTGAGTCCGCGGTACGTGGGCCCGTTTGTTATCCTCGATCGAATAGGCGATGTTGCTTATCGGTTATCCCTCCCGCCTTCGTTACGAGAGGTGCATGATGTGTTCCATGTATCTCAGTTACGTAGGTATATGTCGGACCCAAGCCATGTCCTTGATCATTCTGAGCTGGTTGTTGGTACCAACCTGTCTTACGAGGAACAGCCTGTGTCCATCTTGGACCGAAGAGAGAAGATACTCAAGAACCGAACGATTAGCCTTGTCCGGGTTGCTTGGGGTCATCACTCTTTAGGGGAGTCAACATGGGAGCGTGAGGATGATATCCGATCACGGTATCCGCACCTGTTTGACTCACAGGATATATTTCTTTCCGTATACCTTGATTGGCTTAACTCCTCATGCTTGTCACCCTATGGATAGAGCTACTTAATATCGTAGATTGTTAAATATAGATGTGTTATTTTGACATTGTAGAATGATTGCTTACTCAAATTGCTGGTACTTAGATTAGTTTGGCTCTGACGTTTCTATCCTGCTTGGCTTTGAAATTCCGAGGACGAAATTTTTCTAAGGGGGATAGAGATGTCACTTCCCTTTCCTAAAATGCGTATTTTCAATACATGCACTGCTTTAATATATTTATTTAATATTTAATCATGTATTGTTCTGTATTTAAATTCCTTTAATTTCATGATTAATTAATTTCCTGCAATTTACTTTCAGCATTTTACTTTCTGTCTTGCTTTTAGGTTCGGCCCGAGTTGGTTTATTTTCTGGCCTATGATGGTTCAACATAAACCCAACTCCCCACCTACCCCCACTCCTTCATTTAAAGCCCTACTCCCTTTCTCTCTCTTCATTACTTCACCATTACTCTTTTTCTTCCTCAAAAGCTCTCCCCCACCTACCTAACCGCATAGGCAAGTGCCAACTTGCTTCTTGATGGATCTTCATTTTTGTTGTTCCATCGTCTTCCTCTCAAGATTCTTAGATACTTTAGTACTTAGCATTTTCAATTTCCATGGCTCATTTCATATAGATCTAAGTTTAATGTATTTTCGGATTTCTTAGGTTTTGATCTAGTAACTTTGTTATTTTCCAAGTTTTGATGGTTCCATGTTTTAGAGAATTTCGTTCTACCCCATTTTGACCTATGGAAGTCCAGATTCAGGCTTGGAATGAAGGATCTAGAGAGCTTGGAAGCATTGGCTTCCATGGTTATGTCCTTAGAAAATTCGGGGAAGAAGAACAGTCCTAGCCGCATGAAGGTCCTGGCCGCATGGGAGTACTTGACCGCATGAGTTTTCATGCGGCAAGTCACCCTGGCCGCATATACATTTTTAGCCGCATATGCACGTTTTCCTTCAGCCGCATGCGTCCGTTCTCTTCGAGCCGCATGAGCTCGCATCTTCCTTGACCGTACGAGTTGATTTCCTGAGCCGCATGGAGTTTTCGGCCGCATGAAGTGTCTAGCCGCATGGGCACTCTGGTCGCATAAGACTTTCCATATTCGGCCGCACGAGACTTATTAGCTTTTAGCCGTATAGAGCATTCAGCATTTTCTAGCCGCATAAGGCTATGCCAATTCCTGGCCGCATGACTTATTAGTTGCTGGCCGCATGGATTCCCCGCCACATGAGCATAAGATCCTGGCCGCATGAGGCCCAGTCCCATTTAGCCGCATGTATTTTATTTTCTTAGCCGCATGTATTCTATTTCCTGAGCCGCATGTATTTTATTTTCTTAGCCGTATGTATTCTATTTCCTGAGCCGCATGTATGTTATTAGCCGCATGTATTTTATTTTTTCGGCCGCATGAGCCCATGTTTCCTGGCCGCATAGATGGGCACCCATCTATTGCTGCCCATAATGCCTTTGGACTGATACTTGTCCTGAATTGATATTGATTGACATTAATTACTATCTTGGCATTAAATTAACATTGATTATTACCTTGATATTTATTAGCATTGATTGTGACCTTGACTAATAATTGATCATGCGTTCCTAGTTGGAACTAAGAGACTGGCTAGTCGTCTTATTGAATAGAATAAATGAGACACGTTCATATTAACTATGAACTATTATAATCGACTGACAAATCCCGAATATTGGCCTACGGGCACATGCAGGCTTCAATTTATATCTATTTATTTTCTACAAAAGCAGCATGTGTACTTTATGGTCAAAGCATGATAATTTCGTGGTTAGTTTTGGTTGTTGCATTACGCTATGTAAAGACCTACAAACCAACCGCACTGGTATCGTTGTAGAGTTGTGCATATCGTACCCCGTACAAAGGTACTCATTCTGAATGACCATGATCCACGACATGGGATTTCACTCAACGTAGAGGCTACTAAGTTAAATAAAATAATGATTGCATGGAGAGAATGGATTCCCGAGTTCTTACATGGCAGCCCTCCTTGGGACTATTAAGTGCCCGACAGGCCGGCTGGTTCCCACAGATACAGCAAATCTGCCACACGGGCAGGGAACGGTATATGCTTATATTATATTATTTATTGTATATTGATGACAGGCGTCCCGCCGGGACTCGTCTAATTCATGATTGGCGCAATCGATTGATTGGGTAGACTAGCCTTGCTTGCACATAGTAAGAACTGAGGAATCTTTTATTACATAATTCCAGGATAACTTGGGTCTCATAGTAGCAGGCCGTAGTAGATGAATGGCCGTTTAATTTGATTTGTTTGTGTATTGTACTTTGTTAAACTAACTGAGATGATCAGAATGTCAGGGCATGACGTGCCAACTTCTGTCCTTGTTTGGTTGGAGAGTTGGTTCGAAGTATCGTGATGTAATGTGAATCCCAGTAGCAACCAGAGATCTATTATCATATTCTTAGTACTGGTTCAATTCCTCATATCGTGCTTCCTTGCGGTACTTGCTATTAGAGGTCTAACCTCTCTGGTTTTACATGGCCAGATTTGGAGCCAGTCCCCGAGGACTCATCTTACTTCTACCTCCAAGATGGTCAATACTAGAGGGATGATCGCAGGAGGACTCGAGTGGGTTCCTTATTCCCCCGCTCGTTTTGTTATTTACTTTATACTTTGCCGTTTGGCACCGACATGTTAGTCGGATTGTCTTGTACTTTTACATAATTATAACTAAGTCAGACTGCAGCTGATAACAATTGTGTATACCTTGCTACATCATCTGGCTATGTTTTGTAAAATCAGATCTCAAGAACATTTTGACTAAGCGTTTGGGACGCCTTACTGCTTTATCTTACATGTTCTATATTACTATTTCTTGTTTGAATGATTGAGACAATAGATG
>JANAVB010031818.1:8157693-8167693 GCA_029216955.1 Iris pallida
TTTGGATACATTATGTTTATGTTAATCCTTGTCTTGTGCAGGGATGAACCGTCGGGTTTGGTAAGAATCACTGAAAAAGTGATACAGTTGTTACATAAGTTTTCTTTCATGATTTACTTATAGAGAATAATCTATTGCCAAGAATTTGTTGTGTCTAGTTCAAAGAATAGATATGACACCGTGCTTGTCATTGATCTTAAGAGTTGCCTGAATAAGAGAAATAATTGTGGCTCATGAAACACGCTACACACTTCACAAGTACAGAATAGTCCCTTAAATGCTTGAACTGAAATGAAATGAACTGTGGCTTTTCGAAAGTGTTTTCAAAAGATGTAATATGACTCTGATATGCATGAAATGAACATAGGTAAAAGTAACAAGATCACATCACAAGAAATATTTTTTCACTAAATGAATTAGTGATCATTTCAAACGACGTAGCCATTATTTACATTCACCAGTATGTTGATATACTGACCCACCATCAGTCTGCACACAGGTGCAAGATGCATCGAGATGGATAGCCCGAAACGATAGCCCGAGCCTCATCCTTAGGAGCCAGAAATCAGAAGAGATGCCAAGAGATGGACATCTGTTTCAAAGAGTTAGTTTTGTATATAAAGGGATGAAAAATATGGAACGGGATCATTATAATCTGTAAAAATTTTGAGATTGTAAGCCATATCGTATGTATCAAAGAGAAAATGAGAGCTTATAATCTGTTCAACGATATCAATAAAGAGAATTATTTCTTGTTATCATTGTGTTTCAATTCATAATTCTGTAATTATGTTCCGCTTGGCTACTTTCTATCTTATCTATTTTGTCATTGTACAGGTCTTGGCCTTGTACAATCACAACTTAGGCTTGTACAGCATCACGCCCAAGCGAGTATGAAAGATCTCACAGAGTCTGAAGCGAGGACGAAAGGACTTTACGGTATCGGGATGTGACAACCCACGTTAGATGATCGCAGTCTATCCTAAGCCATGTCCAAGATAGCTTGATATTGTTAGTGACCTTTTATATAGATGAGTCAGTGTGCTGAGTGACAATCCGTATCCACGGTGTCGGTTGAGTTACAAAGAGTATAACTGTAGTGTCCCGTCCCGCTCAGTCAATCGGAGGAAGCAAAACGCCGACGTCGTTGGAACTTTTCCTCGCAACGGCTTGCTCGAAGACTCGCCCAGGTGGGGTAGTTTCGATGAACTTGCCTCATCTTAGCGTTCACATAATAACTCGCTTGTTTTCAACTTGCACAAGTTAGGCTTGATAATAAAAGAGACGCATCAACATAGCTAAGGAAATAATTCCGACGGGTCGAAATATTTTAGAACATGGAAAATGGTCCCACAGTCTGCTTAGAAGTCGGCTCAGCGTGCTTTTAAAATAAAACTCGATCCTTCGTCCCATGGCTTGGGAGAAGGAAGTTGGCCTAAGTTGCTAAGTTGCCACAACGTTCGAATTAGCCTAAGTCATAGGCATCGCCCGCGTGAATGCTTGATAAAGCATGCACGGTCCTGTCGTCCAAGGCTTGGCATAGCCTTCGCACGTCCCATGGGTTAGTCGTATTGCATGGCTTGTGGCTTAAGTCTAGGCACCCAAAGAACTTGGTTGTTCAAGTCGAACGCGTGCACGGCACGTTCTCTCGATGCAAAGCTTGGCGTAGCCTTTGCTCGTCAAGTTGTTGCGCAAATAAGTTAGGCAAAGTTATGCCGGTCGATCTAAGCCATTTCTAGCACCGTCCCGCTCTATTTGCGGTTGTCAAGTCGCGTAGTCACTCGAGAGCAAGGCTCGTCGTATAAAGTATATGACTTGAGCGATAGCGTCGCCTAGAGAACAAGTTCTGTCTCAGGCACGAGCCATGGTCGGTTTAGTGAAAAGCATGCTACGGACAAGACAGTCCACGCAACTGGCTGTCGCTGAGATCGGTCCTGCTACTTGGGAGTCTCGCTAAGTCTCGATAAGTCTCGCACACGAGATCAGTCCCGCTACTTGGGAGTCTCGCTAAGTCTTGATAAGTCTCGTATACGAGATCGGTCCCGCTACTTGGGAGTCTCGATAAGCCTCGTTCACGAGATCGGTCCCGTTACTTGGGAGTCTAGATAAGTCTCGCACACGAGATCGGTCCCGCTACTTGGGAGTCTCGCTAATTCTCGATAAGTCTTGCACACGAGATCGGTCCCACTACTTGGGAGTCTCGCTAAGTCTCGATAAGGAATCACACGAGATCGGTCCCACTACTTGGGAGTTTCGATAAGTCTTGTTCACGAGATCAGTCCCGCTACTTGGGAGTCTCGATAGAAAGATGGAAAACATGGTCATGAATAAGGAAGAACTTGGTAGATCGAGTTGTGTCTTGCATGGTCATTGGACAAATTGTCGACAAGGCGTAGTCATCTCGAATAATTGCCGGGGCGCCGGGATCATGTTGGCCCGGGGGAAGCGCGTTACGGCTCATGGTAGGATGCTGGATAACCGCATGGGAGATTTAGCGCTTCCGGGGCTAGCTACCAGTGGAGGGACGGGCCGATATCTCCGAGCCAGTCCAAGATAGCTTGACATTGCTAGTGACCACTCATATAGATGGGTCGGCAGAACAGTGGCAAACCGCGTGTATGCCTTTGGACTGAGTCTAGAACTTGAATGCATGTCCAGTCGGTAACACAATGTCTGGGCCTAAGATTGGGCTGCAGCATAGGCACCGTGCATGGCACGATACTTGGCATCAGGATGTTCATGAAATCGACACTATGTTTCACAAGTCTTGTCTAAGTTGGTTTATGAGTCGAACAGGAAGGCCGCAAGGCGGTAGCATGGATAAGTCTTGATAAGTTGCGAGGAACGGCCTCAACTTTATGACACGATCAAGTCTACTGGCACGACCTGCACAAGTTGTCTTCTTGACGTCAGTGGAAACTAGAATAGACAAGTAGATGTCATGGCACGACCTTGCCGTCCCGAGTTGAAGTTCGGTCAAGTATATAAGCAATGAGGCACTGCCTCGATCGAAATACATGTTGGCATTATAGCACGACCATGTCGTGGCACATCGGTTTGGTCAGACGTCTACGTCTTAAAACTGATCCTAAGACAAGACTAGAAAGACAATCGTAAAGGGCCTTGTATTGCACAAAGTAAATGAACGTGTCAGTTTTTATGGGTAGGCGAGGAGCTCACTCCACCAGTACAGTTGAGTACTAACACCCACATAGTTTTCATGTGCAGGCATAGGTAGAAGCTCGGGGTATGGAGCTCGCTTGGATTGGTCGAGGCACGGAGTTCCTTGGCGATTCGAAGCGTGCGGCCGCGTGGAGTCAAAACTTATACGGGACATAATGTATGGACATTGTCTTCCGAAGCTTCCGCTGGCTCAAGCATTGTATTGAGAGATGAGAGAGAGCAGAGTAACTTGTAAAATGAGAGAAAAGTGAGCTTGAGATCTTTCTAATCATGGCCTTGCACCCATTGTAATCTTATTGTTCAATATCAATAAAGAGCATATTTTGAATAACTTGTGTTTTGCCTTTAATTTCTGCTGGATATTTCAATATTTCTGCTTGGGACTTCTGTGCGACGACCCCGTCGCAGTCGCTGTAATCGGTCGTTATGAAACTGCCTTGCACGAGCGCAATCTAGGCTCGTGCGGCATCACGCCTTAGCGAGGACAATCGCTCCTATGGGAGCGGGGCGTGACATAATGGTATCAGAGCACGGCTTTACGTCCTTGGACTTCAAGTTGAATCTTTCAGTTTTGAAAGCTCGTCGTTGATAAAGAAGTGTGCGCTCTCTCTCAAATGTCCTGCGACATGTCCATACAATACGTCTAAATATTTTCAAAAGCTTGTACAAGCGTTCAATCAAACACATCGGTATACGATGGCCTTTGTGTCGAACGGTGTTAAACTTGACTTGATAGAAAACACATGCTAAAGTTAGCAAGTCGTGTGCGTGCCCAAATAGTTCTACATCGACATTTGGCAAATTAGCATACCAACTCGGATATAGTCCGCACGAGATGGCTATGCACACGACCTTTTGGCTAAGTTGTGCCGCGTGTCGCGTACCTCGACTTTTTGATGCAAACGAATCGCGAGCGATATCAAGTATCGCTCGGTCGGGAACGGAGATACACTTAGAGTGTATATCGATAAAAACACTAACAGGACTAATGCTTAGGCGTGCACGGAAGATTGGATTAGATTTTGAGGAATAGTTCGTACGACTTGGTACGTCGAGACGACGTGAGCGATTACGCTAGAGATTCGTCGGACGAATATGAACGATGTATTAGCGAGTGATGCGAACGTAATTTTGGACTAGATTGGATGGCTCGAATCCTGAGTGGTGTATGGTTTGTCTTGGAATTCATTCGAGCGAAAATTGAGGATTAGAAGTAACGACGAGTATGTCGGCGAGGCGATGCGATCTTGCATAGCCTTAGAACACGTCACGCTTAGTTGGTCGTGACTTCGAATGTCCCGAACGAGATGTCATTCGGACAACTTGAGAATGGGCAACACGAGTTAGAAAACGATATTGAATCAGGATTCGGAACGATGAATAAAATGGATGTCTTGATCAAGGAAGCCTAGAGGATCGCACTTGTGATTTCGGATTTGATCGCATGGAATTGTGGTATATCCAATTCGGACAATAGCATCAGTTGCACGACTCGGAGTTCGTTGCAAAGGAAGATCGTCAGGTTACGTACGATGGTATTGAGGCGTATCAAAGATCGATGTGCGATAACTCGGGGGTACTCTGATTCGATGAACGATGATCATGTAAAATGTCATTGTTCCGATGGATACTATACTCGGGATGCTGAAATGTGTCGAGGAAAAGATAGACTTGGCTCGAGGATTTTCTAGTTGATCGAATGTCAAACGGACTGTCGAACTGAGATCTTGGCTTGGATAAAAATGAAATGTTTGAATTGCTTCGACGATAACCACAACGTTGACGTTCTTGTCTTATGCGAGCGCAACTCCAGCCTCGTACATGTGTCACGTCGAATTAGGACGATCACTCCGCGTGAGCGCTGGTATGATGATTCGTACAGCGGGGGTGATCGAACTTGCATGGCATGGCAATTTGATTACTTCGACTTGTGGTTTGATACGAGGGTGACTCGAGAATGACTCAGTGTGCTTGATGATTGAACTTGAGGATTGAGTGGGTCCAATCCGCGTATCAAGAATGAATTAGTCTAGACTCAAGCAAGAGTTACGCCCTGATGAGAATGATTATTCTGCAGGAGCGTTGCATGGTGATTCATGAACCCTCATGGATAATTGAACTCACGTGAGATTGGAGCGCAACATATTGTTGTGCTAGACGGCCTCGTGATCGAATACATGAATTGGTTATAATTGATGATTTGAACATATCTGAATACCGACAACGAACGCCTGAATGCGAATTAGGTGATTATGCTTGATGTTTAGAAATCTGAGTGACGCGAGCTTGGGTAGAAAATCCCGTACTACCGACTTTGGTTTGACCCTAGGATTTGGGGTCAGTGTTGGCATTATTATTGGGAAACTATTATTCCAATCCTGACATTGACTTAGCCTTGAGAAACGACCTAGCGGTTAGGCGGGACGTCCCTGTTTCAAGAGTTGCAATCGAAAGATTGATCTTAAGGATTGGTATGGATGGATTGAATGATTCAAGAATATGAAACCCTGCTCACGAGACTCGACTGACATGCATATATTTCAGGGACGCCTAGATATGTGCACGATGCGACTCGAGTGAGAATGACAAATTCGCTATCATGCGACTTGGCTGAAATGCATGTATTTTGGGGACGCCTGGAATGCGTGCACGATCCAACCAAGTGATACATTGAGTTCAAGTGAGACTTGAGGAACGAGAAAGTGCCTTGGATTCTAAAATCATATTAAAGGAAAGATTGATAATAGTGCGAGCGTAGCTCGAAATCGAAGAAACGCGTAGGCGGAGTGTGTACGAGAGTTCTTGGATCAAGTGGTCTAAGAGTAAGTACTCAGTTAGTTTCGAGGACAAAACTTATTCTGAGTGGTGTATGATGTAGTGTCCCGTCCCGCTCAGTCAATCGGAGGAAGAAAAATGCCGACGGTGTTGGAACTTAGCCTCACAACGGCTTGCTCGAAGACTCGATCAGGTGGGGTAGTTTCTTAGCCTTCACATAATAACTCGCTTGTTTTTAACTTGCACAAGTTAGGCTTGATAATAAAAAAGACGCATCCACATAGCTAAGGGAATAATTTCGACGGGTCGAAATATTTTAGAACATGGAAAATGGTCCCACGGTCTGCTTAGAAGTCAGCTCAGCGTGCTTTTAAAATGACACTCGATCCTTCGTCCCGTGGCTTGGGAGAAGGAAGTTGGCCTAAGTTGCTAAGTTGCCACAACGCTCGAATTAGCCTAAGTCATAGGCGTCACCCGCGTGAATGCTTGATAAAGCATGCACGGTCCCGTCGTCCAAGGCTTGGCATAGCCTTCGCACGTCCCGTGGGTTAGTCGTATTGCACGGCTTGTGGCTTAAGTCTAGGCACCCAAAGAACTTGGTTGTTCAAGTCGAACGCGTGCACGACACGTTCTCTCGATGCGAAGCTTGGCGCAGACTTTGCTCGTCACGTTGTTGCGCAAATAAGTTAGGCAAAGTTATGCCGGTCGATCTAAGCCATTTCTAGTACTGTCCCGCTCTGCGGTTGTCAAGTCGCGTAGTCCCTCGAGAGCAAGGCTCGTCGTATAAAGTATATGACTTGAGCGATAGCGTCACCTAGAGAACAAGGTCTGTCTAAGGCACAAGCTATGGTCAGTTTAGTGAAAAGCATGCCACGGATAAGACAGTCCACGCGACTGGTTGTCGCCGAGATCGGTCCCGCTACTTGGGAGTCTCGCTAAGTCTCGATAAGTCTCGCACACGAGGTCGATCCCACTACTTGGGAGTCTCGATAAGCCTCGTTCACGAGATCGGTCCCGTTACTTGGGAGTCTCGATAAGTCTCGCACACGAGATCGGTTCCGCTACTTGGGAGTCTCGCTAAGTCTCGATAAGTCTTGCACACGAGATCGATCCCGCTACTTGGGAGTCTCGCTAAGTCTCGATAAGGAATCACACGAGATCGGTCCCGCTACTTGGGAGTCTCGATAAGTCTTGTTCACGAGATCGGTCCCGCTACTTGGGAGTCTCGATAGAAAGATGGAAAGCATGGTCATGAATAAGGAAGGACTTGGTGGATCGAGTTGTGTCTTGCATGGTCATTGGACAACTTGTCGACAAAGTGTAGTCTTCTCGAATGATCGCCGGGGCACCGGGATCATGTCGGCCAGCGGGAAGCGCATTGCGGCTAAAAGTAGGATGCTGGATAACCGCATGGGAGATTTGGCGCTTCCAGGACTAGCTACCCGCGGAGGGACGGGTCGATATCCCCGAGCCAGTCCAAGATAACTTGATATTGCTAGTGACCACTCATATAGATGGGTCGGCAGAACAACGACAAACCGCGTGTATGCCTTTGGATTGAGTCTAGAACGTGAATGCATGTCCAGTCGGTAACACAATGTCTAGGCCTAAGATTGGACTGCAGCATAGGCACCGTGCTTGGCATGATACTTTGTGTCAGGATGTTCATGAAATCGACACTATGTTTCACAAGTCTTGTCTACGTTAGTTTATGAGTCGAACAGGAAGGCCGCAAGGCGGTAGCATGGATAAGACTTGATAAGTTACGAGGAACTGCGTCAACTTCATGGCACGATCAAGTCTACTGGCACGACCGACATAAGTTGTCTCCTTGACGTCATTGGAAACTAGAATATACAAGTAATGTCATGGCACGACCTTGCCGTCCCGAGTTGAAGTTCGGTCAAGTATATAAGCGATGAGGTACTGCCTAGATTGAAATACACGTTGGCATTATAGCACGACCATGTCGTGGCACATCGGTTTGGTCAGACGTCTACGTGATCCTAAGGCAAGACTAGAAAGACAATCGTAAAGGGCCTTGTATTGCACAAAGTAAATGAACGTGTCGGTTTTGTATGGGTGGACGAGGAGCTCAATCCACCTGTACAGTTGAGTACTGACACCCACACAGTTTTCATGTGCAGGCACAGGTAGAATCTAGTGGCGCGGAGCTCACTTGGATGCGTCGAGGCACGGAGTTCCTTGGTGATTCGAAGCGTGCGACCGCATGGAGTCAAGACTTATACGGGACATAATGTATGGACATTGCCTTCCGAAGCTTCCGCTGGCTCAAGCATTGTATTGAGAAATGAGAGAGAGCAGAGTGACTTGTAAGATGAGAGAAAAGTGAGCTTGAGAGCTTTGTAATCATGGCATGCGCCCCCTTGTAATCTTATTGTTCAATATCAATAAAGAGCATATTTTGAATAACTTGTGTTTTGCCTTTAATTTCTGCTACTTGTTTCAATATTTCTGCTTGGGACTTCTATGCGACGACCCCTTCGCAACCGCTGTAATCGGCCTTTATGAAACTGTCTTAGACGAGCGCAATCTAGGCTCGTGCGGCATCACGCCTTAGCGAGGACGATCGCTCCTACGGGAGCGAGGCGTGACAATAACCATGGCATGAATGTTTCACGAAGTGTGTGCATGATCTGCACCACAAGTTTTATGAAGTCTAAGATTTGGCTATAGCAGACACATGATTCTTCGGCACGAGATGTGGCGTCGTGTTTGAGTCTTCAACACAAGTTTCACAAGTTTAAGACTGGTTGAGGAAAGGGCCGTAAGGCATAATTTGATTTAAGTCATAGTGAGTTATGAGACGTGGCCTCGATGTTGAAGCACGAACAGAGTTATGTCACAACCATGTTGTTGCGTCTAAGTGTATGAGTCAAAAAGGCAAGCACGAGTCGGTACGTCGATGTGTTGTTAGCACGAGAATGGTCTAGATATGAGAAGGATAAGTAATGTATCGGTACGAGGCACGTTGATGGTCTAGAGACACAAAATAGGCCAGACATCCATATCCTAAAACTGATCCTAAGACAAGATTAGAAAGACAATCGAAGGGATGTGTTGCACAAACTAAATGAACGCGTTGGTTTTGTATGGAAGGACGAGGAGCTTACTCCACCAGTACAGTTGCGTACTGACACCCACACAGTTTTCATGTGCAGGCACAGGTAGAAGATCGTTTGGGTGAAGCTCGCTTGGATGCGCTGAGATATGGAGTTCCTTGGCGTTTTGAGGCGTGCAACCGCATTGAAGACTTACCTATACGGGACATAATATATGGACATCGCCTTCTGAAGCATCCGTAAGTTACAGCCTTGAGCCTTGTATTGAGAGATGAGAGAGAGTTGAGCGATTGTGTTCTGAGAGAAAGTGAGCTTGAGCGACTTGTAATTTGGCTTCGCGCCTTTCTAATCTTACTTTCATTATTAATAAAAAATGACTTGATTTTGTTCGAATATTTGTGTTGCCTTTGTGTTATTCAATTTTTCTGCTTGGGACTTCTGTGTGACGATCCCGTCGCAAGTTACTGTAATCGGCCGTTATGGAACCTGCCATACATGAGCGCAACCTAGACTCGTGCGACATCACGCCTTAGCGAGAACAATCGCTCCTCCGGGAGAGGGTGTGACAAGCTACTAAGAAGAAGAAGAGTAGTGTTTGATGTTTTGTGTTTTAATGTTCTATGTTTCTTGGGTGTAAGTGGATGTGGATTGATGTACAACGAGGCATGTTAAAAAAATTAGGGACTCCACATCTTAACCGTAAACCACTGAAAGGGACTGTCGTATGACTTTGTGATTCTTCCATGACTGCAACTTGTTCAAGTTGGCATCTCTTCTCCGCCAACGTGAGAGGGAAAATATCGAATTCTATCCATTCCGTACCTTGGCATCGTATCATTGTTGCAATGGACCTCTAATTTTTCTCTCTTGGTCGAGCATCTTCATTCGTCGTCCTTTGTCGAGGGCCCTTTAGGCCTTTGATAACTCTTTTGATCGAACATCTTCATGTGCTGACTCTA
>JANAVB010031818.1:8172693-8370832 GCA_029216955.1 Iris pallida
GCCAGTTGGATCGTGCTTTGGAGAACCTTGCGTGCTTCGACAAATTCTCATACATGGTGGCAGAAGGGCTTGCGGTGGGAACAAGTGATCACTCACCTATCAAGGTTAGTCTAATGAGGCCAAAGACCAAGAAGTGATTCCCATTCCGGTATAATAACCCATAGCCCTTGGTAGAAGGTTATAAAGAGACAGTAGGCAGGGGGTTGCAGACTGCAATAAGTGGTAACTGTCAGTTCCAGTTAATAGCACAATTGAAGGGGGTGAAGGCCGCGCTCAAAGAATGGTGATGCTCGAGACCAAGAGAGGTGATGTCCAAGTAGGAAGAGCTTCTGCAGGCGGTACAGACACGTGTGCAAGCAGATCTACTCAATCCCGACCTAGCGGCCGAAGAGAGGAAGCTAGTTCAGATGGTGGGCAAACTTCGCATGATGGAGGAGATCCACCTGGCTCAAAGGGCCAAATGCAGCTGGTTAAAGGATGGTGATCGATGTACAAAATTCTTTCATGCTATTGTTCGAACAAGGCAACATTGAAACCATATTAGCTGGTTACTTGATTCAATGGGGAGACTTGCACGGAACAACAAGATATACAACAAGAGGCCATCAGGTATTACAGTAACCTTTATAATCAGGATAATTATCTACATGTTTTTTCTGATGTGGTTTGCAAGAAGCTGGTCAATGAACAAGGAAATCAAATGTTACTGGCCCCAGTGAGTATGAAGGAGGTTGAAAGGATTGTGATGAGGGCAGACCCTAATAAGGCGTCGGGACCTGATAGATTTTGTCACGTCCTGCTTCCGTAGGAGCGATCGTCCTTGCTAAGGCGTGATGCTGCATGAGCCTAAGTTGCGCTCGTGCAAGGCCAAGTCCAGAAACGGCCGATTTGAGCTAGGCCACAGAGTCGTACAGAGTGTCCCCATTTACAGCGGAAAGTAAATGAACACAAGTTGGAACAAATTCAATCTCTTTATTGATATTCAAGAAGTTTACAAGCGGCGCTAGGCCGAGATTACAAGTCGCTCAAGCTCTTTCTCTCTGAAACATAAAAGGCGTGCCAAGTGGCTTACAACATGGAATGATTCATGGCGATGTTCCGATACATTATGTCATGTATATGGTGCTTCAGCTCCTTTGCAACGCTCCAAGGCTCCAGAGTTAGCTCCGCGTCTTAGCACGTTCGAAGAAAGCTCCGCACCCAACGACGTCTCCTGCACCCTGCAAGAAATCTGTGGGGTTATCAGTACATTGTTATGCACTGGTGGAAAGGCTAGCTCGCCCCCTCGCTATCATTACCAAACACGTTCATTTTACTTATGTGCATCATCTATCATTCATTGTCTTTCTATTCTTGCCTTAGGATCAGTTTTATGGCATAACATTCAAAGCCTATCCCGTGTTATTGATATCAAGTGTCGTATGGAAATACATGCACACTTACCCATACTTACCGTCCGGTCTTCCCTGCCCAACCATGTTAGTCCACAATTCATATATAGCAACTTAACGTAATTTATGTAAACATTCAGTATCAAGGGCATGTCCCTGCCTCAGATTCTACGACGTATTCCCGCTTATCAAGACACGTTATGACCAAGCCTTGTTTCGATGATCGTTCTTACTCGGATATTCCATCTACTCAACCAGTCAGTTGTGTTATGCTCAAACATAGCTCCGATGCGTTACAGTCAGTAGCCTAGCAAGTCAGCTATATTCAACGTTATTCAGATTATTTTGTTTCAATACAAGGACATTGCACATGGATTGCCACCAGCAAGTCTACTTAGTCTATATGCATCGGTCGCTGGCTCTACAAGCCATTTGGACGTTGTCCTTATGGTATTCGCATCTATCAAGCGTGATGGCTGGTACACTTTGATAGGCTACGCCATACCCAGGCCTTACGCCTCCTGTGTGCCCGAGCCCGCACACAGGCCACCCGTAAGCCATGATTCTGCCTAGGCCGACCACGATGTCGTGATCGTTGCCTTGTAATCGTTTGTTCTATCACTCGTGCACGATTTGTCCGCGACCATTTTGTATTCTTATTTCTTTAGTTAAATTGTTGGGCTGTCGAGAGCCTAAATGGATTATCGGCTGTCTTGAGCCATTTATCACATCAGATTGTCATGGTCTATTTGTCTTATCAGGCTGTCTTGAGCCATAATGCATTATCGACCAGGTTAGCGGCGGCATCCGTGCAGCGCGGGTAGCGAGCCCCGTTGCACGTCCCCGTCATACCTGTCGCTAACCATTCTTTTTTTCTTATTCTTCTTTCACTTATTCATTCATTCAATTGTTTATTTGTTCGTTCGTTCATTCATTCATACATTCATTCATTATGCAGTTCCCTGGACGAGAATCGTTTTAGCGACCCATTGGTCCCGAAACCTTCCAATGTTTCTATACTCGACTCAGAACGACTATGTCGATAGTCCTCCTGCTTCATTGTTGTAAACTGTTTATTGTTTCATGTTTTAAGTTGTGGTATGATTCTGGTGACCAGCATTTCGTTCGTTATTGAACGCATAAAAAATCTACACAAGGTGTATGTTGTGCGTTTGTACGGGCGTGGAGTGCGGTGCGAGAGTTCGCATATTTTTCAAGTTCTTTTCCATGTTCTATACAAGCATATAAGATGGGATTATTCCCTTAGCTAGGTGCGTTGACTCATTTGTTAGCATGCACGGTGTTATCGCCTAGCGATTCTAGCAATAGTGTCAGTATTATTATGTGTCTAGGCTAAGCAAAGATAGGTTCATCGGAGCCACCCACCTTACCGATATTCGCATCGGTCGAGCGATACTCCGAGCGCGCCTTGAAAGTCTAAGTCTGGATTCCTCTTTGACGGGCCAATGTAAGTCTTGCATCAATTCTTCATCGGGTCGTTGCAACTCTTCGAGTCGACGGCTCGTTTGAGTCGTCGCACTTGCCGTTTTGAATCGGCGTTCCGCTAGGGCAGAGCGGGTCGTTATAGATTTGGTAGCAAATTCTATAAGGAACATTGGCCAGACTTGAGGGGAGCAGTTCTAAAAATAGTCTGAGAGTTCTTCGCCAATGGTAGATTGCTTAAAGAATTAAACCATACGTTTTTGACACTCATCCCCAAAAAAAGGGTGCTTCCTCGCATGCAAAGTTTCCTCCTATAGCCTGATGTAACTTTGTATATAAGGTGATAACGCACCTCATGTGCCGACGGATGGAGGCTATTTTGCAGGGTTTGATCTCTCTTAATCAAGTGGTGTTCGTCAAAGGCAGGGTTATTGCAGAGAATAGTCTTTTGGCACATGAGATGGTACATGAGTTTAACAAAGTGGGAGGTCAGAAAGGGTTATTGCAGAGAATAGTCTTTTGGCACATGAGATTGTACTCTGAGGAAGGTGCATGATACGGTCAACAGGGGGTTTGTTTGTCACATCATACTTGCGCTGGGTTTTGATAGGATGTGGGTTGTAGGGTGAGGGAATGCATATCGACGGCCACTTTCTCCGTTCTCGTGCAAGGTCAGTTGCACGACTTTATTCAAAGTAATAGGGGGCTTCGCCAAGGAGATCCATTGTCGCCTTACCTATTTACCATTGTCATGGAGTACTTTACGTGTCTGATGGATGGTAGTGGTGCAGTCGAAGGAGATTACCCCGCTGTTCCGGAAAGTCTCCCTACAGGTATCTCACCTGATTTATGCAGATGACCTACTTGTCTTCATGGTTCCTACGCTTGGGGGATTAGGGGCCATGATGAAGATTATGGAAGACTTTGGTAAGTGGACGGGGCTCCACTTAAACAAAGACAAGAGTATGGTGTATTTTAATGCGCACTGTCCGGACAAGTAGGAATGGGTTGGAGTTCTGGGAGTGACCAAAGGTGAGTTGCTAGTTCGATATTTGGGTCTCCTGCTATCTATTAACTATGCGCGGGATGTGGAGTGCTACAATCTGGTGGAGTAAGCACAACGAAGGATAGAGGGATGGCAGGCCCAATGCCTTTCTTTTGGAGGGAGGATCGAGCTTGTTCGTTCGGTTATTAATGCCATTACGTTATTTTGGCTCCAGGCCATCTTGGTTCCAACGACCACTATTCCAAAAATTAAAATTTGTGTGCGGAGTTTCTATGGCGAGGAGGGTTACATGGGATCTCCTGGGACACCTACTGTAGGCCTAGGGCTGAAGGAGGGGTGGGTATCAGATCACTATTCATCCAGAGAAAGCTAGCTGCTACGAAGATCACGTGGAATTTTATACAAGAAAATTCTTTGTGGGCATTATGGATGCGAAGTCGCTATCGTAGAGGAGCAAACTACTGGACTATCAGACAGAATAATAATTTTTCAGTCACTTTTTAAGACTATTCTGAATCACATTAGGGAAGTGCAGCAACACATTAGTAGAATCATTGTTGATGGGGTTGATACGGAATTTACGGGAAGGCCCATGGATAGAGCATCAAAGTAGACGAACATTCTCCGAAGCCATAACACTTCCTTGGCGACAAGAGGTGAACAAGTTAGTGTTATTCTTGGAAGGGAAGGTTGGCGGCCAGAGATACATAGGTATGCAAGCAAATATGGGGAGGCCATTAGGCGGGTATGCATTGACAAAACTCAATGGCAGGATTGGTAGGTTTGGGATGGGACACCGAATGGCTACTTTAATTTTACTACTATATACAATAGTGTTCGCCCAAGATGGGACCGACATATGGAGTAAGGATATTGCTGTTTAAATGCAAATGTGCTTGTACAGACTGGCTTTGGGATGACTATTCACCAAGGATAGACTCATACGGTTTGGGATAAGCGTGGAGCATCCTGAGTGCATGATGTGCGGTCATGGAGCAGAATCTATGGGGCATCTGTTCTTCGGGTGCTCGTACACTCGGTAGATATGGAAGGAGTAGGAGACAAAGCTCCAACTACTGGATGGGAAAAGCCAGGAGGTGCTACATATTATGAGGAGGATTTTTGGTAACCGACGCAGAGGTTCACTGTGGTTCAAAGAAGCGTGTGCTAGATTGGCTTCGTCGGTATGGCATATATGGCGGAAAAGAAACAGACGCAACTTTGAGAATTCATTTACAGAGCACATTGGCCCTTTTCATAATATTGAATATGATGTAAAAGAAATGCTTGGGACGACCGCATAGAGCGGGTCTACGTTGTATGATTTGAAGTATTAATAAAGTTACCCTCTTTTCAAAAGAAAATTTTAAGCAATGGGTAATTGTGACGAACTCGCCTCCACTGAGGCTCGAACTCCGACCACTTGGACCGCATGCATCTCTCGTAACCACTACACTACAACAAAAAACCCTTTTAATGACGGCTAAAAAGCGTCATTAATGACGAACCATGACGCTTTTTTTTTCCACAGCAACCGTCATGAAAACGGGTGTTATAAATGTTTTCAAAAGCGTCATAAAATAACCGTCATAAATAGTTTCTATAAAAGCGTTATGAATAGTTAATATATAGTGCACAATTCAGAACAATTTTAAAACGTCATGAATAGATAACATGTATAGGCTCAATGCAGCACATTTATAACACTTTATACTATTCAAATTAGCACATCCAAATCAGTCCATATAATTGTCAGGCCTAAAAATCAAATTAACATTATATATCACCATCTTTATTACATTTCTCAAAATAGAGTACATATCAACATCTTCATTACATTCTCAAAATAGAATATCCAAATACATATATACATTTACAAATACATATATACATTTACAACTACCAAAAAACCTGCACCCAGAGCTCTGTTGGACTACCAGGGACTAAAGGTCCTCCAACTGCTAAAATCTTTATGAAAAAAAGCAGTATCCTCGTTTGTTTGAATTTAATGTCTCTTGCAATTGATTGGTCCACATATGAAAGAAGGAAAGCTAAAAAAAACAAAAAAAAGATTACATTGGAAGCATGAATAAACTTGACAGTACATTCTCTTAAATCAACATGAATAAGCTTAAAAAAAATTACATTGGAAGCTGAGCAGCCAGCATCAAACTTCTCAAGCAGCACCAACATGTAACTTATAGTTAGGGATAACAGTACCTAGGAAACTCTCCAACCAATGAGCCATCCAGACCGGTCAAGAAAAAATTATGAACCAATAAGCAAGTAAGTCCTTGAAACACAAGCAATAAAACATAGAGGGAAAAAATTATGTAGTCCCAACATTTATGTAGTCCCAACATAGAGGGAAAGGAATTATTTTTTTTTCAACCAATTTAAAATATGCCATTCATGATTTGAAC
The DNA here is from genome assembly GCA_029216955.1 of Iris pallida. Lineage (NCBI taxonomy): Eukaryota > Viridiplantae > Streptophyta > Magnoliopsida > Asparagales > Iridaceae > Iris > Iris pallida. The sequence continues at coordinate 8,178,957 of JANAVB010031818.1, forward strand.
CTTCTAAATAAATAAAACTGTAATTGGTCTAATACCATGTTAAAATCTATGCCACCAATACTCCAATTTCTACAACCAAGGATTCACCACAAACACATAGTTGTTACCATGTAATGTATTTGCTTTTTCTGGCATATGTAAAATAGCTCATTCTTTCATTCAAGTTATATTATGGTCCGTAGTAACTCAGGTCAATTTGCAAGTACAGAAGTATGACATAGATGAAAGTAAAAGGTAAATCAACTAAATGAGAATAAAACTGGTCTTATCCAAGACTAATATATACTTTGTTAACACAAGTAAAAGCTCACAGAGCAGAAACTAAGGCAGCTAACTGAACTTAAATAAATCCATGTTAAGTTGTGTGGAAGACTTGTTACCCAAACTTTAGGAGAGGAAAGACCGAGTCACAGTCATGGGAGAAGCCTCTTCCAAGCCGCAAAGAGCACAAGCTGTTCATTATATATTCAGAAGCAGAATAAACATAAACTAGGTTACAAGAAGCGAAACAAAATTAAAAGAAATAAAAATATATATGCTAAGAACTAACACCAGTAAGCAAGATGGAGATAACCAAAAGATTCTATTATTTATGAATGTAACTATCAAAAGAAGTCTAAACATTGTCACATATTTTTTTTCCCTGCAAACTGACTGTTAGCTCTTCTGAAGATATATGGATCACATTTACCCGAAGCTCGATATCCCAACTGGATACTAATGTAGTTCTTTTACAATCCTAAACCAATTCAAGTTAATAACTGGGGCAATATTATTGAAGGTGATGGACCACACAAAATATTAGAGAATCTAAATTTCATTCAATATTAGAAGAGAAATTAGGAGAGCAGTTACCAAGGAGCACATACTTGTTCAGCTAGCGCGAGAGCATATTTGCAGATTAAGAACCTTCTATGTTGACACACAATCTACAAAAGAATCCAATTGCACTCTGTTAACACCTAATCCATATAATAATAGCATACACAGCAATAGAATTCAAATTTCACTACTAGTGAATCAACAAAATTCCATCACGAATCCAAGGAATTTCATTCAATAATAAACTTCCTATACAAATAAAATAATATACATGCCAAAGAGGCACAAAAGAAAGCTATCAGAACAATATATATGCTAAGTAGAGCGTTACTGGATTGAGAGTGCTATGTTCTCTGAACCTTTTCTCCAAAAGAGCAGACTGCTCCTTCGTAAGCCTGAGCTTCTTCCTCACGTTGCCGTCCTCTTCGTCGCTCACCCGCGAAGAGGAGCCCCTCTCCGCTTCGACCTCCCCGCACGCGGTCGGCGAGAACGTCGACACCGAGCTGTGCGAGGACGACGACGGAGCCTTGGGCATCGTCGTCGGCACGCTACTGTACGCGACGGTGCCGTCGGAGGCGCTCGGGGTAAGCTAGATGAACCTGGACATATAACTGGGTGCGAGACACAAACGTAACGAGAACAAACAACACAAACCCTAACCCTAAGGGGGGAAAAATCAAATCTTTCCCAAAATAAAACACTCAAATCTACTGAATCAAGCGCTGCCCAGATGATAAAAGTGAGAAAATAGTCGAAAATCGAACTAGAATGGAGTTGAAGTTGAGGATCATACCACCGCCTCCTAATGCTCGTGCCGCACCCTCCCCACCGCCTCCATCTGCTGCTCGAACTCCCTCCTCCCGACCCCGACCTTCTTCAGCCTCTTCACCACCACCATCGTCGCGTCCACCTTTGCATAGATCTGGAGTTTAGGAGAGGAAAAATTGGAGTCGAACCGAAAAGGAGGGAAAATGAAAAGTGAAAAATTGGGGGAGAAGAGGTTTGGGGAGGAGCTGCTCGGTTAGAAAATGGATGAGAAATAAATTCTCTCTCTCCCACTTAGCTTTTATACAATGAAAGAATTACAAGTTTGCCACCGCTCTAAACTATTAATAACGCTTTATTTTATAAACGTTATAAAAAGCCCAGAATTAGCCCAAACCGTCATAGAAAAAAGGTATTTTTCAACTTAATAACACTTATGTATCAACCGTCATTAAAACTCCTTGTCGAGCGTCATTAAAAGGGTTTTTTGTTGTAGTGCTAGGCTAGAGGTTATTTGCCAAATATATATAAATTTGTGCAATTCTGTTTCATATATGAAACACAACAAACATAGAAGAAAATATTAAAAATAACTAAGTTTCCACCAACAAAATCTTAAAATATAAATTTGAATCCTCATCATTTCTAGAGACATCTAAGGGGTGATAATATTGCTAAGAATATTTTTTTAGAGCAACATGATTTGTATATGGTTGATAATGGATCAACTCTGTGAAAATTTTTGAATTGATAAAACCCAAGTATAGTGCAAATGCATGCTGTTATGTACAGTAAGTTATCATTAAGAAATATAAAAATATAAAAAACGTCTGACTATATTAATACTGGAAATTGCAGAGAAACCCAATTTCGGGGTGGGCTTTTATGAAATGCCCACCCGCTGGATAAGTTTTATGAAATACCCAGAATTAAGAATTTTCACGTTAAATATGCCAAGATTCCCTTTTAGATGCCACCCGCTAGAAACTGCTATTTTTATAATACCGAAACTACCCCTCCACGCGAATTGGTCATCTATATGTATTTGAATTCAAAAAACTCAGATCTGGATTGCGATTTTCGTCTTCTTCTTCTTCACGGGAAATCTGAATTCCATTGCTCTCATATTCAGCAGAGATCGTAAAGATCGTTCGTAGTTCGGTGTGTTTTTCTTCAGTCGAACTCAGATCATCGCTCGTCATCATCATCACCATCATCATCATCTTCATCGTGGAGACATTTGAACTCAGATCTTCAATTGTGGAGAGAAGATCTTTCTTCTTCTTTTCCATAAGAATTATCATCGCTTTGAAAGAAGAACGAAACTCTTTATTCCTGAAAAAACTAAATTACACGTTTTAACACTGGAAATGACCATTCTCCGTCTTAATTAGGACGGAGAATGGCATTCTCCGTCTTAAATAGGACGGAGAATGATTCTCCGTCCTATTTAAGACGGAGAATGCCATTCTCCGTCCTAATTAACACGGAGAATGACATTCTCCGTTTTCGTCTTAATTAGGACCGAGAATGTCATTCTCCGTCTTAATTAGGACGGAGAATGGCATTCTCCGTTTTATTTAAGACGGAGAATGGCATTCTCCGTGTTTCTAACACGGAGAATGGTCATTCTCCTGCGTTTTAACACTAGAATGACCATTCTCCGTGATAAATTACACGGAGAATGGCATTCTCCGTCCTAATTAAGACGGAGAATGGTCATTCTCCGTTTAATTTTGCACGGAGAATGGCCATTCTCCGTCTTAATTAGGACGGAGAATGCCATTCTCCGTTTTATTTAACACGGAGAATGACATTCTCCGTTTCATTTAACACGGAGAATGGCATTCTCCGTGTTTCTAACACGGAGAATGGTCATTCTCCTGCGTTTTAACACTGGAATGACCATTCTCCTTGTAAATTAAGACGGAGAATGTCATTCTCCGTCCTAATTAAGACGGAGAATGGTCATTCTCCGTGTAAATTAAGACGGAGAATGCCATTCTCCTGCATTTTATGGTTAGCTGAAACTTTGGAGGGCCATAACTTTTGACTGGGAGGTCGAAACGAGGTCCCGTTTGTCGCAAAATGAGCGTATCGTCGAGGAGACTGAAAGTAACAGTTTTACTGTTAGACGGCCTTCCGAAATTTTAGATTCGCAAAAAAATGATGTTTGGACCTCCGTTTTAGCACTTTTGTCGTTCGTCCCGGTCTTTCTGAAATTTTTCGACGAGTTTTTGAAGATTTTTGAGGAGAAAACCTAGATTCGAAAGTGAGCAGCGTATGGAAGAAGATGGAGTATTGAAACATTTTTTTAAGAGCAGTTTTGTGGGTGTTTCCAATAAATTAAAAGGAAGGGCAAAAGGGTCATTTGGAACCCGCTTTGGATAAGTTTCTCTAATTCTGGGCACGCGATGAAAGTTTTTTTAGCGGTGGGTTTTACATAAAACTTTTTTAGTTTTTGGGCATTTCATAAATCTTCCCATATTAATAATAGCTAGTTTTATTTATAATAGTTTAGAATATTAACTTGTTAATTTAATACTTTACCATTTTATAATTTATATTAGCTTTAGGCCATAAACTTGTTAATTTATATTAGCATTTTATAATTTATATGCATATAACTGAATGTTAGCACTACTTATTATCTAGTATTTCCATTTTTTTTTTGAAATAGCATTGTTTTTCAATACAAAGTATTAAATTAGACTTGGGTTAAAAAATTAAAAGATATTAGTCATCCATTACGAATAAGTCATCCCTTACATTTTATGCAGAGTTTGGATTCTGGAAAAACCAAGAATTGGTTACAAGAGAAGGAGACTTAACAAGAAACTAAAGTTAAGAAATATTATGTAATAAAATTCTTGACGTATCTATTCTTCTATGCTCTCTTCTATTTAATACAGATACTTTACTTTTTGTTCTATTACATAGATGAGAGGCAGTTGCTATTCTGTTACATATAGAAGTTGCATTTTGTAATGCATTTACTAAACTCGTTCACGGAAAAGGAACTGAATACTCAATACTCTAATACTCTTCAATGTCTGAGAATGCTAAATATGAAGTGTTGTTATCTTCAATACCTTCTTCCTCTCCTCCAGCTATGTCTCCACCTATGCGATCTCCATCATCATTATTTTTGTTCTCATGTCATCTCCAGACCTGACGGATGCTCATCTCCACCATACCTACTCGCCGCCACTGGAGCCTCGCCAAACATCCGGCCATTTTCGCCAACCAAGCTTCCAACCATCTGTCTCGCCAACGTTGAACGTCGCCTCGAAGGAACATAGTCGTCAATACCAAGCGAACACACCCGCTACCTCAATAACTTGCCTTCCTTCACCACTGGCCTACATTGAAGCCTTCATCCGCAGCATTTCAGCCCTCTTCCTTCATCCACAGCATTTCCGCTCTCTTCCAAACATATAAAGGGCGAAGAAGAAAATTTTCATTTCTTTATATTGGTTATCTCCAATAACTTGCAAACCATTTGAAGACCATTTGAAGAACTTTGCCGTAAGCATAATCATAACCAAGCTCTGTCAGGTTCTTCGCGGGGCAGTAGTGGCAACCAACGACTTGGTTGTTCTCCCAGTAGATTGTTGTCTTGAGAAACCATTGTCCTGCAGAGATCACAACATAGTCGAAGGTATGATAGACGCTAGTCCACTTATTATTCAGGACATCGAGATAAAGCTCGGTCTCTGATTTTGACACGCCATTATCGTCTTCAAAAACATCAGCTTTAACCAGAAAAGGGGACCATATGACTGAGAGGGTGAAGTTGTGGGTACGGAAGTGCCATTTTCTGGATTTGTAATTGTCATCATGGTGCACCTGCACTGCCCGTTCAACCTGGAGTGGAAATAAGGTAGATCAGACGACTTACGACAGAGGAATAATACCAGAATAATGCAAACACAATCAAAGCAACTGCAGTTGGACTTTCAGTTTTGAGGCAAATCGGTTTAATAATACTAGAACATGTTAACAAATGACTAAAACTTAAGTAATTTTTCATAATAAACTTGTAAAATGCAAGTTCTCCACTATTAAACTAACTATGTTCATGGAGGAAGTATAGCAGGATGAAGAAATCTGAGCATCCGTGGAACTTCCAACTTTCGCTTTGAAGGTGTGTTTTTTAGCAAATGACAGCTAAATGAAACGAGGAAGAGGAGGGAAGAATAACTAAGAGGGACTTTTTATTGGTTAATGGTCAAGTAAAAAAATGAAAACGGGAAAATTTATCAAATTAGAGAGAAGAGTGTATCTCACTATGATAAGGTACAGGAGGTGACCCGGGTGTCCTGGCCCTATGGCAAAAAAGCTGCAATAATAACGCTTCGTTCTCAGAAGCAGCAGTGGTAGGACCATATTTCAAATTGCAGAAAATAGACGTCGCACTTTATAAGTATATACTGTCTTGACAGAGTATCTTATTTAATTATTTTACTTCTTTTTGTGAATATAAATATATGTTAGCTTAAAATTATCTAGTATTCTTAATAACATGAGTTAGGATAACTGCACCAATACTGGAAGAAGTCTGGAAGTCCAAGAGCAAGTAGAATGAATGATATATGTATCTTCATCGAAAATATACAACCACCGCTGCTTTGTTCAGAAAACCTAAGAGTTAATGATACTATAATGTGGTCAATTCTTCCTCTTGGGGCTATTACAGAAAATGCACGCGCGACAGACATAAACTAGACCAAAACACTAACACAGATGTAGTATGGAGATACTTCAGGGGTAATACCTGACTGACGCATATGCCTTGGAAACTTGAGGGAAAATAATAAACATCAAGAATCATGAACACGGTGAGGCTCAGAATTTTAATGGGATCCAAGAAAATACAAGACCATAGGATACCAAGACGTATGTGGTGAGGAAATATTGGAGTTTTATTATTATAGACAAGGTACTCTAAAGCTGCATAACCGAAAAGTTAAGTCCCACCAACTGGATTTCTAGGTTTTTCATGGCTAGTCTCTCTCTTGCTCTTACTTACCTCGACAAGAATCAGTTGGTATAACCACATAAGTCTCATGTCAGATTGAGAAGCAGTTATAAAAACATCAATTTTTTGTTGGGCACGCAAAAGCGTTTTCCAACCCACCTTATGAAACAAACCTCCGTCTAATTGACACCAAGCACAGATAAGGACAAGTATATCGCAATGACTATGTCTCTCTCTTGCTCTCACAAAAACTAATGTTGAACTCTTTGCCCTAATAGGTCCAACCCCCTCACCACTCTCAACAAGAAAAACATAAGATTATAATTGAGATCACTCACCAACTCGTAGCAATCTTCCTAACCAAAGTTGATGACTCCATGATTAGATCACCTTCCTCATTCTGTCTTAAATGACGAAGTCCTAAGAGCAAAGCACGAACTTTCTCTTAGATTTTCTGTGGACGAGCACCCCGGATCTTCACTTTGTGCTGTGCTTTGTGCCTCCACCCTCACTCCATATATATAGAATGAGAAAATCATATTATAGTCATAATAGATTTCCGAAATATAAATAAAATAAGAATCATATTATACCTAAATTATTCCATCAATATCCTATTTTAGATCATAATACACTACTAAAATATGCTTAATTGGCGACGTAAATTTAGCGACGTTAAGTAAACGTCGCTAAATTGTGCACATTAGCGACGTACAAATAAAACGTCGGTAATCGTCGCTACTAGCGATGCAAATAGCGACGTCACAACGACGTATACTAGTTACGTGAGCTAGTCGTCGCCAAACGTCGCTTCAACGTCGCTAACTGCGACTGATTTAGCGACGTTAATTGTAACGTCGCTAAATTCTAACTAAATTAAATTCTCCCCCCGAATTCATTTCCCCCCATCCATTTCACTCTCTCACTCTCTTCCTCTGGCGCTCTCGCTCTCACTCTCTCCGGCGCTCTCGCTCTCGCTGTCACTCTCTCCAGTGACTTTACTCTCTCCGACGAATCTCCTCTGGTACGTGACTCCCTCTCTCTCTGTCTCTCTATTTGTTGTTGGTGGTTGGGGGGTGCTGGTGGCTCGGGGGAAGGGGCAGGGGTGGTGCATGTGGTTGGGGGTGAGGAATGGTTGGGGGGTGGCTGGGTGGGTGGGGCAGGGAGGGGTGAGGGTGGCTGGGGATGAGGGTTAGGGTTAGGGTTCGGGTTAGGGTAAGGGGTGGTGTAGGGGTTGGGGGGTGGCTGGGTGGGTGGGGCAGGGAGGGGTGAGGGCGGCTGGGAGTGAGGGTTAGGGTTCGGGCTAGGGTTAGGGGTGGTGTAGGGGTTGGGGGGTGGCTGGGTGGGTGGGGCAGGGGGGTGCTGGTGGCTGGGTGGGTGGGGCTGTCACGCCCCGTCTCGGAATCATCCGAGTCATCGTCCTCATAGGGGGCGTGATGCCGCACGAGCCTGGAGTTGCGCTCGTGCAAGGCAAGATGGCAAGCTCTCAAATGGTTATCTTTTGATTCGATAGTCACAATGAAAGCAAAACAGAGTATACGAAATAATTCTCTTTATTGATATTCGAAACTGAGATTACAAAGGCTTCCGATAGCCTAACAATATATGCCAGATTGGCTACAACACTCAGGTTCTCTCTTGCCCACAAAGGATTTTACCGTTCCATACATCATGCCTTCTATATCTCGGCCGCATCAATCCTGTTGCATATCCGAGCGTCAAGCGATCTCACGCTTCAATACACTTTGGCATTTTAAGCCTCAACGCGTTCAAGCAATGCTTCGCCGCGAGCCTTCCATTCCCTGCACCCTGCATGAAAGCTGGTGGGGGATCAGCACGTTCGTCCTCGCATGTGCTGAAGAAAAGACTAACTTTCTATACCAAAATTTTAGTATTCATGTTGAATCATGCAACTTAGCTTATGATCTTGCTATGTTCTCCTTAGGGTCAATTTCATGGCATATCCAAAAGCGTAAAGCATGTTAGCATAGCAAGCATGTTATCGAAATGAATAGGCAAGCAAACAAGCAATCTAGTGTTTGATTCGTGGCATGACTTACCAAGTCGACGCACTCGCCCTTGCGTCCCTTGCACTGACGCAAGGTGAATACGTCCCGTTCCTTCCCTGTCATGTTATATGTGCATCTCTAAGCAGGATCTATATGCGGGACGCATATGCGCCTACACTTTTAACCCATCGTTCCTTAGCTATATGAGGGCTGTTGGCGTATCCGCGCCGGAATGAACTAAAGGAGTTCCTTTCTTTTATCTCCTTCTTTCATCAATATTTATCGGGTAGCCCGGCGTTTTACGGGATGGGTTGCTATCCCACACAACCGAAACGCTGCTGCATACCATCATTTGCGGCTTTTTCCCATCCATAAGCGAGTGTGAATCGTCTGTAAGGATGTGCGCCTACAAATATTATTTATTACCCTCCTAGGCCAAACGGTTCCGGGGCGCGCCGGTACTTAACCGTTCGAAGGAACACCCGTGCACGGGGGATTATCATATTTAATCTCTCGTCCATTCCATTCGACCATGCAACGCCCTATTATCCAAGCAATCAAATTCAAACAACCAAACATAGTCTTGAGTCCGAGAATCAGACGTATCATCTCGCATTTCTTCCATTTAACTTTCTATGTTCTTACGTTTCATACTTCGTTTCAATGTTCGATGGCATCATATCTCAACTCAATGTTCGTCAACCGAACGACCCGAAGGTCTCGAACACCTTTCTAGTCATCATGTCATTTCCGACAGTTCTGCCACATTTATGCCACAACTGTATTCTTTCGCAACGAAGCCATCTTTTATTATCTTGTGCGCGTAGGCATGTTTCGATATATTTATCATCTTTTCCCTCGCGTCGTACACTTGGTGCACGCATCGAAGCCGTCTTCCATATTCTATCACTTAGTGTTCGATGTTCGGGGCTTGCGCGCTAGGGCGCTCGCCTATTGTTGTAGCTTCCCTTCCCGAAATTTTTTTATTTTCAGAATATTTTTTTATTATTTATTTGATTTAAATAGTGATTTTAGAATTTTATAAATGTTTATTTAGTTAATTATTACGGTAGACGATTTTAGCCATAGTTAAGTTTTGAAGTACCAAACGACCAAGAATCATGGCACAGATAGTGCAGTGACGTACTTTGACTAGTGTTTAGCCATGGTAGGAGAATGCCGAGCCATAGGAGTGTCCTAACTGAGAAAACCAGGCCAAGTTGTGACCCTACCGAAGATTTTATTTATTATTTAATTATATTATTGAGTTTTCGGGAACCCTGTTTACCGAAACTGTCCAGATTCGACCCAAGTCAAACCCAAGCCCATGTAGTCGTGTAGTGGGACCAAATACGACCTTGTAGACATGTTTGGTAAATGCAAATATTTTGTATATATTAGAAATTGGCAATTATTTACTAAATAATTGTTATGGGTAGAATATAGATATTATTGTTATTAAATAGCGTTTAAAATATTGTACGAATTTCTGGAGCTGAATAAAAGGTGTGGTTGATGAGTTCACGAAAATATATTATTGGTTTAATTACTAGGGTTATTATTATTATTAATGTTAATATTGTGGTTATTAAATAAATAAATTATTTATTATTAATAGTTATTATTATTATTATATATATATATATATATATATATATATATATATATATATATATATATATATATATATATATATAATATATATATGTGTGTGTGTGTGTGTGTGTGTGTGTGTGTGTGTGTATAAATATATATTATAGGTGTGTATTTGCATGCAAATATAAGTACATTATATAAATATGTGTAATTGTTTGTATATATAAATATATTATATAAAGTATGTGTATTTTTTGTATAAATAAATATATTATATAAATATGTGTATTTGTATGTATATATATGTATATTATATATGTAATATGTATATATATATATATATATATATATATATATATATATATATATATATATATATATATATATATATATATATATATATATATATATGTGTGTGTGTGTGTGTGTGTGTGTGTGTGTGTGTGTGTATAAATATAGATATATATTAAATGTGTGTATATATATACAAATGTATATTATATGTATATTTGTATGTATATATATATATATATATATATATATATATATATATATATAATATTTATGTGCGTATGCATACGTGTATATATATATGTACCTAGATACATAGGTATTTATATGTATATGTATATATATATAGAGTTTATATATATAATAATGGAAATAGGAAGCAGCAGCAATCGCAAGCCGGCCCACAGGCCAGGCCCTTACTTCCCAACCCGAGCACCAGCCAAATAATCCTAAACCCAACCTATTTTTCTAAACAGTCCTCATCAGCTACGTACATCCCAGCCCGAGAGTACTTCCCCTTATATAAATACTCGAGAAAACAGGGGAAGGGGATCAATAAAACCCTAACCTAATCGCGCCAACCCCTGACCTCGCCCCAGGCAACCTGCGCGTGTACCTCGGCCAGCATCGCACCTCCAGAGATCGCCGGAGCGCCGTCCTGGGCCAGTCGTGCGCTCAACAGAGGACCACTCTGTTTTAGCTAACAGCAGGTACCCCTCATTCTCTCTTGTTTTTCTTCAAACGTACTCGATAAAATTTCGATCTATAAATTCCTACTAGAAGCCTATATGACCCTCTTCAAACCCTAGCAATTAGATTTAAGAATAGTTAACCCGGTTGCTCGTGAAATCGACATGAAGTCAAAAGAAATCTGTCTAAAAGCAGAGCAATAAAACAATCAACCAACCCGACTTGGAAGCCTGATTTCCCTTCGGTTAGTAGTTTTTCTACAAATCCATTAGAAGACAGTTTTAGATAACATATACATGATTACAACCCCTTTGGTATATTATGATTTTGTAAAGTGTGTGCTAAGTTATTTGTTTTCGAAAATCAAGAAAAATATGAAAACCAGTTTTCAAAAAACTAGAAAATCATCCACACGACGTGCGTCCCGCCAACCCGAGCGATGTGGTCGCGCACCGTAAGCATCGAAAGCTGCTAACGGCTTCGTGGACATGTGGGCTTTGGCGGAATTCAAATTGGTCGCGTGTGCGCGACGAATTTGATGAATATCCGTCGAAATTTACCGTATCGTGCACTTTGCAAATTTCTCAATTACTTTGTCAACGCTCGTCAGATCGAGACGAAACTTGTGCCATCAGGACCGTATCATTTTTCTGATTCTGTATGCCAAGTTTGGTCCGATTCTGAGACAGTTGATAAAATCGCCGTATCGCGGGCCCCCCAGTCCGACTCAACGGGTGATTTTGTGCACGGTCCGCCGAAATCCAACTTTGGACATACGGTTGGGTTCGTATCGAAAAACTGGATCCTTAAACATGTAGTTTGACGACTTTAGAGACCATTGACTCTGGTATGCTTTTCGGTGCAAAGCGGGTCCAACGACGGATACCGTTTTTTCCCGAAATTATCGTTTTGCTCCTGTGTTCAGAATTGGACTTAAGGACAGGCAATCCTAGCTAATTTGACTATTCTGAGAATGTTGGTAACGTTTATTTCAGCTTTCGGAGACAGTTGTGATGACTTGGACTGTATGACTTGCAAGTTGACAGTATATTATTGGATCCTCGTGCAACCTCCAGGCAAGTATACCTTGCCTTCCTCTACAATTTTACTTACATGCATTTTCTTTCATTTTTCAATCATTTGATTGTTTATGGACATGTGCTTTCGTGTTATTTTCTGTGGAGTTGTTTTTATTGTTTATAGCCATGTTCATGTTTTGGCCTTGTGTTTCACGTTTGGAGTTCTCGTCAGTACCTTGCTTGAGTCGTGTCATAGAACGAGTACGTGTAAGTGAACTGCTATATCCTTGGCATTGTTTCCTTGGCACTAGAGAGTCCACACTCGGGACGAGGGTGTTTTTCTTGATCTTTTACATCCGTGAGTCCACGCTAGGGACTAGGATGTCGATTATTTGCACCAGAGAGTCCACGCTCGGGACAAGGGTGTAGACTTGACTTGACTTGACTTGCACCAGAGAGTCCACGCTCGGGACGAGGGTGTTTACATCAGAGAGTCCACACACGGGACGAGGATGTAGTATTTGCACCAGAGAGTCCATACTCGGGACGAGGGTGCCTTGCCGTGAACTAACCAGAGAGTCCACACTCGGGACGAAGGTTAGTACTAACCAGAGAGTCCACACTCGGGACGAGGGTTAGTGTTTAGTTCAAACCCGTGAGTCCACACTCGGGATGAGGGTTTGGTTTCTTCCATTGATCTCGTGATTATCGTTCATCCGGCAGTTCATTTATACGTAGTTGTTCTAGTGTTCATGTGTTCGTATTCGTGTTCGTCTTCGTAGTCATTTGTTTTGTTCTTTTCTTGCTTATTTTCTTGCGCATGATAAAACTGTTAGATAGGCATGTATATTATGTATCTTGCTAGTCCTCTGAGGACCTGATGATCTCTTCAGGTTTAGCGGCTGCCTGGAGTTAGTTAGCAGAGCAGGATGGTAGAGAATTGCGATGTTTGATACAGGTATTTGCTTGTGATATTTCTTTATTATCCTTTCGTGCTTTATATTCAGTACCATGATATACTCTGCTTATTTATAGACTCATATCATTCTTAGAGTCTAATCGAACAATATGCTAATGGGCTGCAGACCATGACCCATACTTGTTCATTCTTGTTTATATGATTCATGTGGATTGAGATATAGTTTAGAATAGATTTGTTTGCCATGATTTGGCAGTATACCATAGCCTTGACAGCTTATACGTATTCGAGTCGGGCTGGAGTCCGTTCGATACGTAGCTGGGCTTGCTCACGGACTCGCGTCCGAAAAGCGGGTGCGGGTCGTGACAAGTTTTTTAGTGGCCCATGCAGGTCAGAGCATATCGTACCGGTTACGTAACTGTACTGGTACGAGCCTGCGACTATGACTAAACCTTAGAAATCTCAATCCACATTGCCTTGAAAACTCTCCTAGAAATTCTCTACGTCCTTGAAAACTCCATATTTGCTCTCGATTATACTTCCTTGCTTTCCGTACCATTGATTCTCGTCCCTTTTATTTCGGGGTGACGAATGATCGTGCTGTCTAGGATTCATTAGAAATTCTTAAATTATAGTATAATATTGCTTGACTATTGAATGTTTGGTTGTTTATAGATATGACAGAGTATAGATGCCATATGCCTAGATATCTGCCAGTAGAATTGTTAGCAACTAGTTAGAAGACCATAAGACTTTAGTGGCCGTATTTTAAGGAGTAGTGTGACCAAAGGTGGATAGAAGTCCTCGAAGATTCGTAGTTACGAAATGACTAGAGAAGGTTATAAAATATTTTGAGGAATTAAATTTGAGGAGATTAAGGTAATAGTAGACTTTGAATTTTAGGAATAGTTATGAATTAGAATTTCGAGGACGAAATTATTTTTAAGGTGGGTAGATTTGTAGCTTCCCTTCCCAAAATTTTTTTGTTTTCAGAATATTTTTTATTATTTATTTGATTTAAATAGTGATTTTAGAATTTTATAAATGTTTATTTAGTTAATTATTACGGTAGACGATTTTAGCCATGGCTAAGTTTTGAAGTACCAAACGACCAAGAATCATGGCACGGATAGTGCAGTGACGTGCTTTGACTAGTGTTTAGCCATGGTAGGAGAATGCCGAGCCATAGGAGTGTCCTAACTGAGAAAACCAGTCCAAGTTGCGACTTAACCCTACCGAAGATTTTATTTATTATTTAATTATATTATTGAGTTTTCGGGAACCCGGTTTACCGAACCTGTCCAGCTTAGATCCAAGTCAAACCCAAGCCCATGTAGTCGTGTAGTGGGACCAAATACGACCTTGTAGACATGTTTGGTAAATGCAAATATTTTGTATATATTAGGAATTGACAATTATTTACTAAATAATTGTTATGGGTAGAATATAGATATTATTGTTATTAAATAGCGTTTAGAATATTGTACGAATTTCTGGAGCTGAATAAAAGGTGTGGTTGATGAGTTCACGAAAATATATTATTGGTTTAATTACTAGGGTTATTATTATTATTAATGTTAATATTGTGGTTATTAAATAAATAAATTATTTATTATTAATAGTTATTATTATTTTATTCTCTAACAAGATATATATATATATATATATATATATATATATATATATATATATATATATATATATATATATATATATGTGTGTGTGTGTGTGTGTGTGTGTGTGTGTGTGTGTGTGTGTGTATAAATATATATTATAGGTGTGTATTTGTATGCAAATATAAGTACATTATATAAATATGTGTAATTGTTTGTATATATAAATATATTATTTAAAGTATGTGTATTTTTTGTATAAATAAATATATTATATAAATATGTGTCTTTGTATGTATATATATGTATATTATATATGTATATTGGTATGTATATATAAATATTATATATGTAATATGTATATATATATATATATATATATATATATATATATATATATATATATATATATATATATATATATATATATATATATATATATATATATATATATATATATATATATATATATATATATTTTTTTATATATATTTATATATATAAATATATATAAAAAAAAATATATATATATATATATATATATATATATATATATATATATATATATAACATTTTTATAGAAAAGCTTTCTCTCCATGTGTGGTCTAGTGTCCGCTTGCTGCTTCCCTTTGGGGACCCCCTAGGGTCCCTCCCCCCGCTCCGCCCGGTCTGTCGACTGCCAGCAGATGGCGCCGCACCACCCCCCGTGGCCAGCCGACTGCCTCGCCTTGTTTGGGTGTTCCTCTCCTTCTTCTCCTTCTCGCCCCTCCCCCTCATCCCTGCCCTCCACCGCCGTCAGTTTTCCTCCGCCTTCCATGGATTCCTCCGCCCAGTCGACCGGTTCTCCCGGGTTCATCGTCTCCCCTTCCCTCGAGTACTGGCCTGCACCCCCGTCTTCCTCCTTTGGAGCTTCCTCCGCCGGCCTTCAGTACGTTCAGCTGTTCCTTTTTTGGAACGGGCTCTCCTCTGCGGGCATCCCGAGGCAGACGCCGTCTCTCCAGCCGTTTCAAATTTTGAATGGCTCCTCCGTTGCGTCAGTGGGGGCCCCTGCTAGCTGGTCGAGCCTCGGGACCCGCTCCTCTGGACTCGGCGCGTGGGGCTCAGCTCCCGAGGCGTCGAACTCCTCTCCTCCTGTTGGTTCGTGCTCCCTTTTCTTCTCCCCTGCGCAATCTGGTGGGCCTCCCCTGCGTTGTTCCATTTCTTTGCTCCTGATGGAACGTGCTCCATGTTCCACCCCTTTGCGCTATATGGCGGGTCCCCCCCTGCGCTCACCGATCAGTTGGCTCCCTCGCAGTTCTCGATCGGGACCCACTCTCCTGCGCGTTTTAGCGGACCACGTTCTCTCCTTTGCACGGATCAGTCTAGCGCTGAGTGCGCTGCCTTCCATGCGGGCCCACTCCTCTTGGAGCCGACCCTTGCGTAATCCTCCACCTCCCATCCACTCTCTCCTGCCCCCTCCACCCTTGCGCACTCCTCCTCTTCCCATCCCCTCCTATCCGCCCCCCACTCCTCCCTTGCGCTCTCCTCCTCTTTTCAGCCACTCTCTTCCTCCTTCCCTTTCCTTACGCAGTCCATCTCATCCCTGCCACCCTCCTCCGCCCCCTCCTCCTCCCAGCCTCCCCCATCCGTATCCTCCTCCGCCCAATCTCCTACGGTTTTTCCCCCTTCCCGTCCAGTTGACCCCCTTTCTGGTGCCTCCGCCCCCTCTGCGCCTCCCCGGTCGGCGAATCCCAGAGGCGCCCCCTTCTCCCCTGGCGCCCAGGCCATGCGCTGGTGTCTCCGGCGTCCTGAATATTCCCAGTGGCTTCCCGGCGTGCAACGCCGTCGCAGCGGTCGGGAGTTCTCCCAAACCCCCTCCCTCAGTTGTCGTTGTCCCTTTCTCGCGTCCTGGAGGTCCCTCCCCGGGTGCTCGTGAACGCCTTACCCCCCGCCTTGAGCCGACCCCTCCCCATCAACCACCCTCCAGTGCTGGCCAGCTCTCATACGCCGCATCCCTCCGTCCGGATTTACTCCTCCAGAAGGGCCTCATGATCCCTGACGTCCCCCTCCCGGATATCAAGTATCCGCTGGAATCCCCTATTCCCATAATTGCATTCTCCAACTCGGAACTGTCCTTGCTGTCATCATCCTTCCCCAACACCTTTGTCCTCAAATTCTCCTCGGGTTGCCCCAAAATTGCCAGGGTACAGGAAGTCATTGCTAGCTGGCGACTCTCCGCGGAATACCGGGTCGCCCCCCTCGACCCTAGACATATGCTCCTCTACCTCTCTTCCGATGCCGATCACAGGACGATGTGGTCCAAAGGCACTTGTCGTGTGGACTCCCACCAGATAAAGATCATCAAGTGGTCCTCCGATTTTAGCACCCTCGTAGATTCTGCGAAGGTCGCAGTGTGGGTGACGCTGCCGAATCTTCCCCTCATCTGTTTTGTTCCAGCGGCTATTCGGCGCATTGCCAACTCCTTCGGGACATACGTCGCCACGGCCCCCGAAACCAGCAACCTCACCAAGGCCAACTACGCCAAATTCTGTGTGGAACTCGATCTCACCTCCGAGCCCTCCTACTTCATCAGTATCGAACTCGAAAATCGCACCCACACCCAACAGAACATATATGACAACCACATTATGTTCTGTAACCACTGCCATCTCCGTGGTCATATTCCAAAATACTGTCATCGGCTTCACCCAGAGCTCAAGAAGAAACCGACCCGGAACGACCACTTGGAAATTGAAGGGAGGACCCCTCGGTCCCCTCTATTACCAGCCCCTAACACCCACACCAGATTTGAGTCAAGTGGCGGCAACTCTGACAATGGAGGCATCCAAGGCAAAACCGTTAGCCCTTGCAAATCCCAAGCTCTAATCCTCTTCAATAAGTTTGATGCTCTTGATTCGGATAATGAAGGCACCCAATCGGAGAACGCCTGTTCATTAGCTGATAACATTGTTAATGAGGAGGTCCTGCCGGTAGCTGCCTTAATCACAGTCGATCCCAATATCACCGAGATAGACCCTCATTCGGAGGCCAGAGCGGAGTACCATGTCTCCAATTCTGCAGAGCAACCCATCACCATCCCAGACCCAGTGGCAGTAGTATTATCGATCCTCGGACCTGACCAGGTTCAGAGGGGAATGCAGGTTCAAGCCGCGGGTTATTCCCTCTAGCAATCGACGACGCAGATTGGCAGCACCAGTGACGCTCTAGTCATCCCGCCGGAGGAGCCCATTCTGGATTCCGCTGGAGATCAGATTGACCAAACCAGTGTAGCCACCACCGAAATCCAAGCGAACACCAGCAACATACCAAACCCATCCATGGCAGAAAAATCATCGTCGAGCCAGAAAAATGACAAGTCCGGAACAGCAGATACCAAAACTATCCTCACCAGATCCGCCTCCAGGTGGAACAAAAAGCACCCTCCCCATTCTCATTAATGATTAACATCCTATCCTGGAATGTCCGTGGTTTGGCCAACAAACCCACTATGAGGAGAATTTCCATTCTCCGGAAGATTTACAACATCGATATTCTCATTATTATCGAACCCAAAATTCCCCCAAAAAGATTGAAATCTATCCAGCTGCAGCTCGGGCTCCCCCAGGCCGTAGCTGGAAGTAACAATATCTGGATCCTCAGCTCGGAGGACGTCAACATCAGAGTCATCCACGATGCCAGGCAGGACCTCTCTTGCTGGGTGGAACACCCTTCCCTTTCCAAACGCTTCATCCTCTCAGCGGTGCAAGGCAGCTGTGACATTACAGAGAGGAAACAGCTTTGGAACGACCTTTTAGACATTCACACCAATCACCTTGTTTCGCCTTGGCTGTGCGTTGGAGACTTTAACGCTATCACCAACAGAGAGGAGAAAATTAGAGGTCGCCCGCCGCCGACTTCAGCCATGTTTGATTTCAACAACTTCATCTTCAATGCCCACCTATCCTTCCTCCAGTTCACCGGCAATGCTTTCACTTGGTGCAATATGCAGGAAGGAGATCAACGCCAATACTCCCGATTAGACAGGGCCCTCACGAACGTCCACTGGGACGGTATGGGGATCACTACCAGTCTGACCCACCTCAATTCATCAGAATCTGACCACTCTCCCCTGTTGATTGAAATAAAAAATTCTGACAATCCTGTCAAGAAGAACTTCCGCTTCCTTAACTTTTGGACCGAGCATCCTCAATTTTTGGACATCGTTAAAGACGCGTGGAATCGGGCCGATTCCCCCGACCCCCTCGTGCGGGTTAGCAACAAGCTCAAAGAAACTAGGAAAGCCCTTTCCGTTTGGAGCAAACAAGCCTACGGGAATATTTTTCAAGCTGTGCGGATTGCGGAGGACGACGTCGCTCGGGCGGAAGCCAGGTTCGCCTTCGACCGCTCACCGACGGCCAGGATGGCGTTGAATCTTACCAAAGCTATGCTCAAATTCAGGATCAAAGTGGAGACCGATTTCTGGAAGCAAAAAGCGAGATTGAAATAGGACAGCGAAGGGGATAAAAACTCTAAATATTTTCATGACTGCGTCAAAGGCCGCAGAAAGAAGCTTTCGATCCACCAAATCTCTGACGATATGGGGAACATCATCACTGATCAAAAAAACGTCCAAGCGGTCGCTACGGAGTTCTATTCCAAGTTATTTTCCAAAGAGACAGTTCACAAAGACAACTCTTTTCTGAATTCCATTCCGCATCTCATCAGCGACAACGACAACGGTCAGCTGGAGTTGCCCCCCACCATACAGGAGGTGACCGACGTGGTTTAGGCCCTGGATGCGAACAGTGCTCCCGGCCCGAACGGTTTTTTCGGGGCATTTTTTGCAACTGTTGGGATATCATCAAACAGGACATCATCGAGGCGGCCATTGCTTTCTTCGAGGGAGCCACTTACCCCAAAGCAATTTCCATCGCCAAGCTGATCCTTATTCCGAAAAATTCCAACCCCGTATCCTTTCGAGAATTTTGTCCCATCAGTCTTTGCACCTTCACTAACAAGATCATATCCAAGATTATTGCAACCAGAATGGCCGAATTGCTCCCCAAGATCATCTCTGAGGAGCAAAGCGGCTTTGTTCGCAGAAGAAATATCCAGGACAATATCATGCTAGCTCAGGAGTTAATCACCTGCATGAAGTTCCCTGTAAGAGGGAGCAACATCGCTATCAAACTCGATATGGAGAAAGCTTATGACAGATTGGATTAGCAATTTATTATCTGGGTCTTCAGAGCTTTCGGCTTTTCGAAAATTTGGACCAACACCGTATGGAGATCCATTAGCAACTCTTGGTTTTCTACGGTTATCAACGGGCAGGCTGACAGATTTTTCAAGTCTACTCGCGGAGTTAGACAAGGTGACCCTCTTTCATCCACTGTCTTCATCATTACGGCAGACGCTTTGAGCAGAAACCTTAATAACATGATCAATACCCCCAACTTCCAGTACTATCATACATCCAGTGGCTGTCCCTTCATCACCCACTTGGCCTTCGTCGACGATGTTCTCATATTCTCGTCCGGAGAGATTGGTGCGGTCGATGTGGTGCACCACACACTGCAGAGATACTCCAGATGCTCCGGTCAGAGAATCAACAACGCCAAGAGCATTATTTATGCCCACCATAACTTCAATCGCGAGAACGCCGCGCTCTCCAACTTAACTTCCTTCAATGTAGCCCATCCCCCTTCAAATACCTGGGATGCCCTCTTGTGTATGGGAAATCCAACTCTGGCATATTCGAGGATTTGATCTCTAGAATCAGGAAAAAAGTCGAGGGGTGGCATAATGCCACTCTATCCCCCGACGGCAAGATGATCCTCATCAATCATGTCCTCTCCTCTATCCCAAATCACATATTGGCTATGTGTTCCCCACCCAAGAAGGTTCTGACCTCGATCGAACAGACCTTTTGTAACTTCTTCTGGGGACAGGACATGGGACAAGACAAGCACCACTGGGCGAGTTGGGACTCTATGGCGCGCCCTACCGAGGAAGGGGGCCTGGGATTTACCAAACTCTCTCATATCGTTAAAGCGTTCTCGTTGAAACTGTGGTAGAATCTTCGGACGAGGAACAACTTATGGACCAGGTATATGAAGGCAAGATACTTCAAACACATCCACCCAGCAATTGCCATCTCCAACAGCCGGTCCTCTGCGGCGTGGCGTCGGATCCTCGACGGTCGTGACAGCACAGAACCTCTTATCAGACTCCATTTGGGCGACGGTCAGTCCAACCCATTCCTGGAGAGATGGATTGGGGACAGCATGATCCCGAGCATCACGGAGACCCCTAGAGACTGCAAGATCAGCGACCTTTGGGACTTTAATAGTAACGAATGGAACTGGAAGAAGATTCGTGCTTGGTCCGGAGAAGACACTGTCGAGAGCATCCGCCTTCATAGGATTAAAATCGATAACGAAGCAGATGGTTGGAGGTGGTCGCTCGAAGCTTCGGGGGCATTCTCGATGCGGTCAGCGAGGAACGCTATCCGAGTTAATGGAAACCGGAATCCTACCATTGCCCCCTATTGGCACTCTTGCATTCCAAAAAAGTGGTCCTTCCTGATGTGGAGAATCATCAGGAAGAAACTGCCCACAGATGAGATTCTGAACACCAAGGGGATCAGCTTAGCTTCAGCCTGCAATTGTTGCGTTGAGCGTCAAATGGAGACCCTTGACCACGTCTTCTATCAGGGGGATCTGCCAGGTCTCATCTGGAGGATCCTCAACCATCGGTGTAGCATTGAGCCAGGTAGCAGGCGCTTCCACGATCTTGCGACCTCCTGGGTTCTGTCTCTCACGGACACCAGATCGTAGCAGCGGCCGCCACGTGGGTCATTTGGAAGAACCGCAACAAGGCTAGATACGAAGGAATCCAATACTCGGAAAATCAGCTCATACGGGAAGTTTTTCGCCAATGTCGTAAAAGGAGCACCCGGTGTGCCCACAGTTCCAGGACATTTTGGACCTCCGTTTTCCCCTAACTCCCCTTCTCGCGCTGGTTTTGACATCCCCTTCTCTACCTCTTCTTTTGGTGGTATACTTGTATAGGCTTCGGCATTTTGCGCCTTGTATACTTGCTCCGGCTTCGGTCTTCGAGCCTTCATTAATAAAAGGGGGGTTTTATATATATATATATATATATATATATATATATATATATATATATATATATATATATATATATATATATATATATATATATGTGTGTGTGTGTGTGTGTGTGTGTGTGTGTGTGTGTGTGTGTGTGTGTGCGTGTATGTATAAATATAGATATATATTAAATGTGTGTATATATATACAAATATATATTATATGTATATTTGTATGTATATATATATTATATTTATGTGCGTATGCATACGTGTATATAATTATATGTACCTAGATACATAGGTATTTATATGTATATGTATATAGAGTTTATATATATAATAATGGAAATAGGAAGCAGCAGCAATGCGACTCATCTCGATACGATTACCTTTGTTGACTTGCAAATGCATCAACATTCAGGACTATGCCCGCTAGATGACTTAACTAGACACCGTGCTTAACTTCTCCCGACGCAACTTTAAACTGACATTGCACAAAGGCCACAATCTATCCGACTCAAAAGTTTACATCAAGGCGACGGTGCTCAAGACAATGATCGCCTCGACACGAAGGTCTTTACGATGTGCCTTACGTTCGATTTCTGAACGAGTAGGAATTTACTAGCCAAATTCCCAACTTATCCATCTCGCAACATCGAATGTAAGTTTCAATTCATGCGAGCTCAATTGCGAGGTGAATCCGAATCTAACTATATGACTCGTAAGTCATTCCCTTATCGTTCCCTCTCGTGCATAGCACATGTCTCGCAATCGCCTACTCGTATCACCAAGTTCGTTGGTGAGTTTCTAGTTTAACCGTCGACCAACATAACCATTCAAGCATTCATCCAACGATTACTCAAATTTGACTATATCATTCTCAATCGAAAGTTTGTTTCAACAATTCTCGATCGCCTAGAATTATCGTCAACATGCACTGTGTTATACTTGTTATCGGTGCAATCTCATATGCGATATCGCATGGGTCATCTTACGGTCTGCAGCATTCAATTTGATTGCAGCATTCAATTTGATTTGGCGGTCAAGTCTTCTAGGGTCAACTGCCCCGAAGCTACGCTCGATAATTGTGGATCATTAACGAATGACAGTTTACTACGAACCATGCTATATCTTCTTTCAGAGCCAAATCACGTTCCGACGATTCTATACGACTACCCAATTTTGGACAATACTATTTCTATCGGCACCATTGATGCGCAACTATCCCCCGAGTAGAGTCATGCACTACTATCGATGATTCTGCTATTCACGACGTTTCTAATCGTATCGAGTTTGGGTCTATCTTATTCGCGGTCGACACACAAGATGCTATATGCATCGAACTATCGTCGATGACTTATAGTCTCGGCTGGATAAATAACAAAGTTCATGATCAACCAGTTCGTTCCTTCTCGTATTGTTACTTACAAAATTTTGATAGCGCAAGGCACACTCCATTTTGCATTCCCACATCGTGCATACTTTTCCTTACGTATCGATCTCGATACGTCGTATCAATTTCGATAGCGTATGGGCCAACTTTGAATCCGTTTCAACGTCGACAACTTACATTGCATACTTCCAAGTTCGCAACAAACTTTTCCATACGCATCAACTTATTTTCCGATTCGCCGCATCCTGCTATACCTTGATCGCGTAACCGAGTTACCAATTATCCAACATCGTGCCCTCGAGTCATACGATCACGCCCTATAAGATTCGCATGTTTTTCAGTCGTACTCAAATGAGTTTCGCCGTAACGTAACCAACTATCCCTTAGGCACGATTACTCGCGTCAACCAACTCTTCATCGAAGTCGCACATCGTGCGGTCCGATTACAATTCGCATCGCCCTACATTCCTATCGAAATCGCAAGTCACGCGATTCGATTCGCCTAGCCGAACATTCTTATCGAGATCGAAAGTCGTGCGATTCGATTTGTCTCGCCCAACATTTCTATCAAGATCGCAAGTCGTGCGACTCATTTGTAAGTTCAAGTTTTCCTTTCTCGTCGATCCGATTATCGCTTCAAGGCATATTCGTTCGTTCCGCTAGTCTCGGTCGTCCAATCGACTTATAGTTTCCGTCCGACGTATCGTTCATTTATACGAGTCTCGTCTTACCGTACCAACCAATTTTCGAAGGACACTTGCATCAATATACCGTCATACAAATTTTCAATCAAGTCTCGGTACTCTTCCGTCCGTTGCGGACAAACCTTCCGTAATTCTCACAACACGTCGATGCAATTCATCGCACAAGTGGTATCCCATATACCACTCGAAATCGAATCATTCATCGCCTACGTGGTATAGCATATACCTCTCTAAAATTAAGCCATTTCCCTCGTATTACACTTAGTATAAACCGACAATCTCTTTCGACTCACGATTTCTGCAGTGATCGTGCTTGATCACAACCGTAACTTTGATTAAATCAAGTCCATACAACTTGGTCAATGTTATCGCTTGCCAACATAAGTTTGGTGTGCAACCGAATGATTCATTCTATCGATTTACGATTTTAATTTCTTCCGTTGCATCTCATGCAACATTTACTTCCGATACGCGTTGTACATCGTGCTACGATTTATTGCCGACATTTTATTTCACTTTGTGCAACGATTTATTTCCAATTTTCCTTGCACTTCGTGCAACGATTAATTTGATATGCGTTGCACCACGTACAATAATCTTTATTTCCGATACGCGTTGCACATCGTGCTATGATTTATTTTCGACTTTCCAAGTCAATGCCCAATCCGTTTAACACATTCGGTATTGGCTTATCACTTTCATTTTAACGCATATTCACAATTATCTCGTTGTACATCGTGCATCATTTTATTTCTCACAAGACATGTTACCTTGCAACAGTGTCTCAAATCGTATTTCACAATTTGTTGCACTTGCAGCAACTAACATTTTTACGGCTCGTTGCATTCAATGCAATATACCCTTCGCGACTTTCTTAGCAAACGTCATAAAATTTCTAAAATACATGCGACAAAATTTTACGATTTATATTAGACATTGTATGGAACATCCAGTGCGGCATCGAGTAGAGTCAAGAGTGATTTCAAGTGGTGGTGGGCAACTCTTTAGAATTCACCAAAGCAAGCATCCAGAGGAAATTGTGCCTAGAGCTCTGATACCAATTTGTCACGCCCCGACTCGGAATCACCCGAGCCATCGTCCTCGCAGGGGGCGTGATGCCGCACGAGCCTGGAGTTGCGCTCGTGCAAGACAAGATGACAAGTTCTCAAATGGTTATCTTTTGATTCAATAGTAACAACGAAAGCAAAATAGAGTATACGAAACAATTCTTTTTATTGATATTCGAAACTGAGATTACAAAGGCTTTCGATAGCCTAACAATATATGCCAGATTGGCTACAACACTCAGGTTCTCTTTTGCCCACAAAGGATTTCACCGTTCCATACATCATACCTTCTATATCTCGACCTTATCAATCCTGTTGCATATCCGAGCGTCAAGCGATCGCACGCTTCAATACACTTTGGCATTTCAAGCCTCAACACGTTCAAGCAACGCTTCGCCGCGAGCCTTCCATTCTCTTCACCCTGCATGAAAGCTGGTGGGGGATCAACACGTTCGTCCTCGCATGTGCTGACGAAAAGACTAACTTTTTATACCGACATTTTAGTATTCATGTTGAATCATGCAACTTAGCTTATGATCTTGCTATGTTCTCCTTAGGGTCAATTTTATGGCATATCCGAAAGCGTAAAGCATGTTAGCATAGCAAGCATGTTATCGAAATAAATAGGCAAGCAAACAAGCAATCTCGTGTTTGATTCATGGCACGACTTACCAAGTCGACGCACTCGCCCTTGCGTCCCTTGCACTGACGCAAGGTGAATACGTCCCATTCCTTTCCTGTCATGTTATATGTGCATCTCTAAGCAGGATCTATATGTGAGACGCATATGCGCCTACACTTTCAACCCATCGTTCCTTAGCTATATGAGGGCCGTTGGCGTATCCGTGCCGGAATGGACTAAAGGAGTTCCTTTCTTTTCTCTCCTTATTTTCTCAATATTTATCGGGTAGCCCGGTGTTTCATGGGATGGGTTGCTATCCCACACAACCGAAACGCCGCTGCATACCATCATTTGTGGCTTTTCTCTATCCATAAGCGAGTGCGAATCGTCTGTAAGGATGTGCGCCTACAAAGATTATTCATTACCCTCCTAGGCCAAACGGTTCCGGGGCACGCCGGCACTTAACCGTTCGAGGGAACACCCGTGCACGGGAGATTATCACATTTAATCTCTCGTCCATTCCATTCGACCATGCAACGCCCTATTATCTAAGCAATCAAATTCAAACAACCAAACATATTCTTGAGTCCGAGACTCAGACTTATCATCTCGCATTTCTTCCATTTAACTTTCTATGTTCTTACGTTTCATACTTCGTTTCAATGTTCGATGTCATCATGCCTCAACACAATGTTCGTCAACCGAACGACCCGAAGGTCTCGAACACCTTTCTAGGCATCATGTCATTTCCGACAGTTCTGCCACATTCATGCCACAACTGTATTCTTTCGTAACAAAGCCATATTTTATTATCTTGTGCGCGTAGGCACGTTTCGACATATTTATTATCTTTTCTCTCGCATCGTACACTTGGTGCACGCATCGAAGCCGTCTTCCATATTCTATAACTTAGTGTTCGATGTTCAGGGCTTGCGCGCTAGGGCGCTCGCCTATTGTCTTTCAATGTTCTAGCCTTCTAACTCGTGCACGAAGGCACGGTATGGTTCGTGCACTTAGGCACTCGCAGAGTACAGTTATCCCATGTTCTTGCGGCTTGTACACCGAGGCACTCGCCTTAGCGATATCCAATGTTCCATAGCGACTCGTGCATGTAATGCACGTATCATTTCAATTGTTCTAACTTAGTGTTCGACTCATACTACGATTTATCTCCCAATCGGACCACGCCCGTGGCATCGATAGGTTAACTTTTAGCATATATTGATATATTTGACTTATCACATGAAGGAGTAAAAAGAAGTCAATCCTCCCACCTTGAGTCGATAGGCCTTCGTCGTTTCGTCGAGCCGACGCGGCTCGATTTCCCTAACTTTGTTGTACGGCCACTCTCCTGACTTAGCCATTTGAGTACTTCGTGCTTCATTGAATTATACGTCCGATTCGCCTTAGCGTGCCAACGCCTTAGCCCGTCAGGTGACGATTCGATTTCGCGGACCCCTTACTGAATAAGGCAAAACGTCGACCTCTAATATTTTTTGCGTCAATGTATAACCTGCACACGAAACCAACTAAAATCAATACTTGCAACGATTCGGACTTGCGCCTTGGTCGATTCGATTTCTTAGAATCTTTGAGCCGATTCAACGCACTTATCCTTCGGGGCAACGCGATGCTTCGTATCGATTCACTCGATGCATTCTTCGGGACAAGGCAACTCTTCGCATCGACTTGGTTTGATGCGTTGCTCGGGACAACGTAATTCTCGTATCGATTCGCATCGATATATTTATTCGGTCAACGCGACTCGTTGAGTCAACGTTTTAGTGTAATGCGCCGTACGGAGCGGGGCATTACAGGGGCAGGGAGGGGTAAGGGTGGTTGGGGTGAGGGTTAGGGTTCGGGTTAGGGTTAGGGGTCGTATAGGGGTTGGGGGGTGGCTGGGTGGGTGGGGCAGAGAGGGGTGAGGGCGGCTGGGGGTGAGGGTTAGGGTTAGGTCAGGGGCACCGTTAGTGCCGAAAAAACTGATAATTTAGTAATAGTTATTTGTTTTTCGACACCGAAAAATGAGATACTCTGATTCGAAACCACGTACCGATAGTGACGATATTTGTAACAAATAGTTTTATTGGTTGGTTAATTTATAACACGATAGTGCCGATATTTGTAACACGTACCGATAGTGCCGATATTTGTAACACGTAGTTTCCTTGATCCCGATACTCATAGGAATGGTTCCGAGTCACGGCCGTAGTATGTAGTATATTCGTTTTAGTTTGTAGTATATTCATTTTAGTTTTGAAGTTTTAGTTTTGAAGTTTATTCGTTTTAGTATGTAGTATGTAGTAGGAATGGTCCCGACTCATAGGACTGGTCCCGAGTCACGGCCGTAGTATGTAGTATATAGTATATTCATTTTAGTTTTGAAGTTTATTCATATTTGCAGATATCTAAAAATGGCTATATCCATGTATCTGCTAGACCGATGTACAACCGCATTCGAGATGACAGGTGCGGTGTGCAAGATGAATACATCGCCGGAGTAGAACAATTCCTCCAATTCGCGAAGGCGTTTCCTCAATCCATGGATGGCATGGTCATTAAGTGCCCGTGTGCAAAATGTCGGAACATGAAGTTTCAACCAGAATTGGATGTGACGTATCATTTATACACAAAGGATTTCCTTCCGAATTACTACCAATGGACCGCACACGGAGAGCTTGTACCTTTAGTATTCCAAGCGGAGCCTTATGTGGAGCTTTTTGTGGAGCCTTTTGTGGAGCCTTATATGAATGTCCACAACCAAACTGGTGTCGACAACGAGTACGTGAACATGGTCTTCGACGCTGCGGGGCCTAGTTTCGATCCATACAATCATGACGTAGCTGAGGAGGCACCGAATGCCGATGTCGCGAAGTTCATGGAGTTGCTGGAGAATGCAAGGACTCCTTTATACCCTCGCTATGAGGACCATTCACCGTTAGAGGTGATCACTCGGCTCTTGAGCATAAAGTCTGACTTTAACATGTCCCAAGAATGCTACAATAGAGTGCTCGACTTGATTACCGATATCTTGCCGGAGGGTGCCAAGTTACCGAAAGACTTCTACCGCTCTAAGAGGATGGTAAGATATCTCTGGATGGGATGCGACAAGATCGATTGCTGTCAGAATGGATGCATGCTTTACTACAAAGATCACAAGGATGCAGAAGTGTGCAGATTCTGTGGTGCTGATCGCTACAAGCCAACTGCTGCATGCAAGTCTAGAAGACCGACTGCTTTAATGCACTACTTGTCGTTGACGCCGCGGTTGCAGAGATTGTTCATGGTGAAAGAGACTGTCGAAAATATGAGTTGGCACAAGAGACAATAGACCGAAGGAGTGTTGGATCACCCATCTGATGGAGAAGCGTTGAAGCACTTCGATCGAGCATATCCTAATTTTGCTTCTAATGCGCGTAATGTAAGGTTGGGGCTCTGCTCTGATGGTTTCACCCCGTTTGGTCTTTCAGGCTCCCAATATTCATGTTGGCCTGTAATCCTCACTCCGTACAACTTACCACCTTGGATGTGCATGAAGACACATTATATGTTCTTAACTATTATCATCCCCGGTCCGAACAATCCGAAGAGGAACATCGACGTGTACTTACATCCGTTGATAGATGAGCTAAAGCAGCTATGGGAAACAAGCGTATGATGCTTCGAAAAAATAGAATTTTCAGATACGAGCAGCACTAATGTGGACAATCAACGACTTTTCGGCTTATGGAATGTTATCTGGATGAAGCACTCATGATCAGCTTTTATATCCGTATTGCATGGACCGCACTAAGGCTTTTCGTTTGAGACACAGAGGTAAGTCATGCTTCTTTGATTGTCACCGGCAGTTTTTGCCGAAAGACCATCCGTACCGTAGGAACATAACTGTATTCCGTGCCGGAGCTATGGAGAAGGGCAATCCACCACCAATATGGTCCGGAGAGGACACATGGGAGCAAGTAAAAGAAATTCCAAGTGCTATTGAAGATCCTACAACGAGCAGCCATTGCGAGGGATTTGGCGAAGATCATAACTGGACCAAAAGGAGTATATTCTGGGATCTGTCATATTGGAGCACAAATCTGATTAGACATAACCTTGACGTCATGTATATCTAGAAGAACGTGTTTGATAACATAATTAATACTGTAATGGACGTCAAGGGAAAGACAAAAGACAATCAGAAGGCTAGATTGGACTTAACCAAAATATGCAGACGCCCTACATTGCACATGATAGACAACGAAAAGGGAAAGCTTTTGCGGCCTAAGGCAATCTACTCGTTGGACAAGGAGGACAAAGTGAGACTTTGTAGATGGATCCAGGACTTGAAATTTTCGGACGGATACGTTTCCAATCTAAGAAGATGTGTCGACATAAAGGAGTGTAAACTGACCGGAATGAAGAGCCACAATTGCCACGTATTCATGGAAAGGTTAATTCCTGTTGCATTTCGAGAATTATTACCGTCGGTAGTCTGGGATCCATTAACAGAGCTTAGCATATTCTTCAGAGATCTTTGTTCTTGCAAGTTGCTCGTCGATCGTTTAGAGAAGCAAGAGAAGGACATTGTGGTAACACTTTGCAAACTTGAGAGATTTTTTCCTCCTGTATTCTTCGTCTTAATGGAGCATTTGCCGATTCATCTTATCCATGAGGCTCTTGTTGCTGGACCTGTCGGTTATTGCTGGATGTACCCGTTCGACTGACAGTTGAACCACCTTAAGAGGAAGGTGAAAAATAAGACACGGGTGGAGGGTTCTATTTATGAAGCATATGTCCTTGAGGAGATTTCAAACTTCTATTCCATATATTTTCAGCCTCATATTGCTACAAACAGAACAAGGGCTCCCAGAAATGATGACGGCTATGAAGTTGGTATTGAGGCAAAGCTGAAAATATTTACTGCCTACGAAAAACCATCTGGTAAAATAAAAAGATATCTAAATGATGATGAGGTTAGCGCTGCAATGTTATATGTATTGCTCAACTGCGACGAGGAAGAAATGGACAAGCTAGAGGGGTAAGTAAAATTATTTCGCGTGCTTCGTTGCTTCTGAATATAACTAATATACCTATGCTTCGTTGCTTTTCAACATGTTTAAGGATGAGTTAACGTCCAACAATCCGTACGCAACTGAGGAGGAAGTAGAACAGTAAATGAGGCTTCATTTTCCTTTTTGGTTGAGAGCATATGTACGGACGTAGTCACAATTTACTTTTTCTGTACATTGATACTTGCACATAATAATTAAGTTAACATTGTTTATATGGTATTTAGGTTGATCGTCCCGAGGCAATCCTTGAGAATGAGTATATTAAAATTCTAGCCAAGGGGCCAATTTATCAAGTAAAGACCTGGCCAAGTTACTGCGTAAATGGTTTCAGGTTCAAGTCAACAAATGCTCGAATAAGAGACGACTTCTTAGATTTGGATTCTACGAAGAATAGCTGTTTGTGCATAAAATCTTCAAACTACAAAGACGTCGACCCAGGCAATGACTTCTTCGGCGTCTTACAGGAGATTGTGGAACTGACATACAATTATGCTATAGAACCTTGTAAGATCGTCTTGTTCAGATGTGACTGGTTCGATCCGATCCAGGGTCGAGGTTGGAGAGTTTACAAACATGGTCTTGTTGACATAAATTATCACCGTCGATATCAAGCTTATGAGCCGTTTGTTCTAGCAAGCCAGGCTTAACTAGTTTACTTTACCAGCTATCCAAAACGAGGAGCCGGGAGATCAGATTGGTGGGCAGTCTGTAAGACTAAAGCTCGGAATACCTTCGATGTCGACGAGATAGCTTATCAGGAAGACGAACTACCTCTTATTATAAATATTATCGATGTGGACTCAACGAAAGTTCCTTATGACATGTTTCATCAATTGGAAGAGGTAGAAGTATCAGAAGAGGAAGAGGAAGTTGATAGAAGTGAAGAGGAAGAGGAAGAGGAATCAGAACAAGATGAATTTCAAAAAGAGGATTGAATATGTTTAATTTTCAGATGTAATATGGTTTACTTTTGTTTTAGCGACGTTAATAAACGACGTTTTCAGATGTAGTATGGTTTACTTTTACTTTTTCCAGATACAGTATGGTTTACTTAGCGACGTTTCCTGGCTGTAGTATGGTATACTTTTGTTTTTTTAAGATATAGTATGGTATACTTCCGTATTTTTTCAGATATGGCTCGACGTGGATCATTTGGTTCCGGTGCTGGTGGGAGTCGACGAGGCCGACAGTCTCCATCTACCACTCCTACCGACTCCTCATCCCCCCGCACTCCAGTATACACTAGCGGTCTAGTCGCCGGCAGTGCCTCCATATCCGGCTCTAGCAGTTCGAGGCCAGAGCGGCCTTCTTCTACGCAGCCAGTACCATCGAGTATTCCAGAGGTCGACCCCACTATTGAGGAGCAGGCCGAGGACGAGGCCTACGTCGAGGTCGAGGACGATGGCGAGGCCCACGCCGAGAGCGAGGGCGAGGCCGAGGGGCAGGCTGCGGGCAGGGGCAGGGACAGGGGACAGGGCAGGGGCATAGTGCAGCTCCCATGTGAGACAGATCCTCCGTATCGCCCGAAGGGGGATCTGATGTTGGAGATTTGGGCCTGTACTCGGACCAAGCGGTAAGTTAAATTGTTGCATTTAATTTGTTTAAATTTATTATTAACTTGTTTAATAAATTTTAATTTCCATTTTACAGGTATTATCCCTCCTCCATACACCGGACGCTGGGTACATTCCTGCGACAGAACTACGGGGGGCCCTGGATCAACTGGAGGGATGTCCCGGCCGCCAGGAAGGCCTTCTGGTTTGAGCACTTTTCGGTACGTAAAAGTTTATTTCCTCTTAATATTTAGTATGTTATGTTATAATTTATGTACTTCTATGATTTTTTCAGCGGACTTACTTCTTTCCTCCCCACCGCGCCGTTGCTGTCGAGGCTATATTTTCCACCGTCGCCAGCAAGCTTATTAGGGACGCGATCACTGACCAAAAGTATAGCGACCGTCGGGGATTGCCTATTCAGGGTTGGATCTCTGCCGCCGATTGGGTGGTATTGAATAGAAGATTCGATGAGGAAGCCTACAAGGAGAAGTTCGCAAAGTCTAAAAGAGCGCGACAGGCGGGGTCACAGTGGTGTGGTGGATCAAGGTCCATCATGGATTTCTTCACCCATATGGTACGTATCTCGCCGTATACCCATAATTAATACTTTATAGTAATATATTTCTTTCAACTTAACTGACAAATCATATAATAATTTTGTAACAGGTTGAATCGGGAGAAGACCCGAATATGGTGACCTTGTTCCTCGCCACGCACACGAAGGGGGAGCGGTTCGTAGACGACAAGGCCCGGGACACCTACGTAAGTTTTACTTAATGCTAGTTTATTAATATTAATTTTTAGTTACGTAAAAAATTCATATAAATATTATTTCTAGGTCGAGTTTTAGAAGTTTTACTTAATGCTAGTGCATTAGTATTAATTTTTAGCGACCACGTGAGAATTCATATAGATGTTATTTTTAAGCCGAGTTTTTAAGGCTTAGGGAGGCCGGGCCGACACGGTCAGATGGAGCTGGTGCTAGCACTTCCCAGCAGACCCCGGCCGCAGCTCAGTCAGATGACGAGCTGTGGATAAGGGCCGTTGGTGGCATGCATAGGGGTACGTACTATGGTACGGGCTCCTATGGTGCCTTCATTGCGTCACAGTCCTCTGCGACCGCCACTAGTATGCCCGGCCCCGCACAGACTGAGGAGTCGATCCGCCAGCAGGAGAGTGACGCCCTTGCGCAGATGGCAGCTCTGCGTGACGAGATGCTTGAGAGGATGAGGGCACCGCATTCAAATGATTCTGCGCTCATCTCACGCTTTGAGAGGCTGGAGGAGACTACGGAGGCGCTGCAACAGATGGCCCGTGCTACGCAGGAAGCTACGCAGCGGTTGGTCGAACATATACAGCATTTCCAGGAGATGGCAGCGGAGCGACCGTCTGCTGGTACGCAGGGAGCATCGTCTGCATCCGGCGGTGCACGGGAGGACATACTCGTCCACCTGTTGTCACCGGAGGAGTATCAGACGATCCTGACGTTGCGACGACAGTCATCTGGTGGCGCTCCTCCTCCAGCACCGGGTCCAGCTCCAGGCGATCAGTAGTTGAGGATATTGAGTTTGTACTGTAGTATATTTTTACTTTGTACTTATTTGGGGATATTCAGCTTTTTTGTTGAGGATATTCAGTTTGTACGTATTTGCGGATATTGATTTGGTTTGTACATGATATTATATATTGACATTGTTTGTCGCGGATAGTATTTTTTCTTTATATTTTTTGTATATTCTGGAATGTATTGTGCGTGCTGGCGTTGAGTGTTCCACCGAGGGGTCGGCGAACCCAGGGATTGGATTCTGTATTGTGTTTTGTATTCTGTATTTTGGCTCAGGCTCCAGCTCCATTTGCATTCTGGAACCTGTTTTTTATTTTTTTAACTTAGCGATGTTTTTAGCGACGTTATAGTTTGTCGCTAAAAATTAGCGACGTTAATAAATGTCGCTAAGCGCGTCGCTAAATTCTGAGGTGGCAACACGTGGCACCAAATCTGATGTCAGTTCGTCGTCGCCAAAACGTCGCAAAACTGTCGCTAAACAGCGACCAAATCCTAACGTCACCTTATACGTCACTAATTAGCTTCAACGAACAAACGTCGCAACTAACGTCGCTAATTAGCGACGTTAGTAATGTCGCCAAATAACGTCGCCCTAGCGACGGTTTACGACGTTTTCTCGTTTAGCGACACATTTTTTTTCGTCGTTTCCGGAACGTCGCTAACTTGATTTAGCGACGTTTTCGCCGAGGATAGCGACGTTTTGGAACGTCGCTAATCTGACAAATTTTGGTAGTGATAGATTTTGTAAAATAAGAATCGTATTATAACTAAAATAGCACAACATCAATTATGGACATCCAAATCTAATTAAATCAAATATTTAACCAGATTTGGATTTCACAAATATATTATTATCGAATTTGTCACTCCCCGATCCCGTAGGACCGATCGTCCTCGCTAAGACGTGATGCCACGAGAGCCTAGATTACACTCAGGCGGGTTCCATAACGGTCGATTACAGACTAAGCGACGGGGTCGTCGTACAGACGTTCCGAAGCAGAAACATTGAATAAGCCAGCAAAAAGTTAAAACCAAAACACAAGTCAACATAAGAGGGACGTTATTGATATTGAACAAGGATTACAAAAGTGGTACTAGGCCATAATTACAATAACTCAGTCTCACAATTCTCTCAAGTTACAAGTCACTCTGCTCTCTCTCTCATTTCTCCTTACAAAGCTTGACGAGCCAGCGGATGCTTCAGATAGGCGATGTCCATGTATTATGTCCCGTATAAGTCCAGACTCCATGCGGCTGTACGCCTCGAAATGCCAAGGGACTTCATGCCTCGACGCATCCAAGCGAGCTCCGTGCCAACGAGCTTCTACCTGTGCTTGTACGTGAAAACTGTGTGGGTGTCAGTACTCAACTATATTGGTGGAGTGAGCTTCTCGCCCACCCATACAAAACCAACACGTTCATTTACTTTGTGCAACATAATCCCTTTATGATTGTCTTTCTATTTTTGTCTTAAGATCAATTTTAGGACATAAACTCTTATTTTGTTTGGTGTCTTTGGACCATCATCGTGCCTTGCACCAACAACTTACTTATACCTTACCTTTAGACCCTTATCGTGTCAACGACATCAACTTACCGACTCGTGCCTTCATTTCGGCCCATATTTGGAATGCAATAACTTGGTCGTTGTCACGCCCCGACCTGGAATCACTTGAATCATCGTCCTCGCAGGGGGCATGATGCCGTACGAGCCTGGAGTTGCGCTCGTGCAATGCAAGATGACAAGTTCTCAAATGGTCATCTTTTGATTCGCTAGTAACAACGAAAGGCAAACAGAGTATACGAAATAATTCCCTTTATTGATATTCGAAACTGAGATTACAAAGGCTTTCTATAGCCTAAAAATATATGCCAGATTGCCTACGACACTCAGGTTCTCTCTTGTCCACAAAGGATTTCACCGTTCCATACATCATGCCTTCTATATCTCGGCCGCATCAATCCTTGCTGCATGTCCGAGCGTCAATACGATCGCACGTTTTAATACGCTTCGGCATTCCGAGCCTCAACGCATTCAAGCAACGCTTCGCCGCGAGCAATCCATTCCCTGTACGAAGCTGGTAGGGGATCAGTACGTTCGTCCTCGCATGTACTGATGCAAAGATCTTCTTTCCCAAACCGATATTTTAATATTTATGTTGAATCATGCAACTTAGCTTAGGATCTTGCTATGTTCTCCTTAGGGTCAATTTTATGGCATATTCGAAAACGTAAAGCATGTTATCATGGAAAGCATGTTATCGAATTGAATAGGCAAGCAAGCAATCTCGTATTTGTTTCGTGGCACGACTTACCAAGTTGACGCACTCGCCCTTGCATCCCTTACACTGACGCAAGGTGAATACGTCCCGTTCCTTTCCTGTCATGTTATAAGTGCATCTCTAAGCAGGATCTATATGCGGGACGCATGTGCGCCTACACTTTTAACCCATCGTTCCTTAACTATATGAATGTCACTAGCTTTCCGGGCTAGAATGGACTTATACTTATCGAATTGAAACATAAGACGATGTTAACTCTGGGCGGTTGCTAACCAACATCAGAGGACATCGAAATAATTACAGCAAGTGGCTTATCACATTCACTAGCAGGGCGCTACCCGTCTAAATGAAGTGCACCAACAATACCGCAAACGCAATCCTTCCTAGGCCGAACGGTCCCAGCGTCCTGGTACGTCACGTTCGAGGGAATACCCATTCACGGGCTTTTATATCTTTAAGTCCATTTGACCATGCAACGCATCTTATCTTTCATACAACCAAGCAAGTTCTCTTATCTCTATTTCAATTGGTACAACGCCCTAATGTCCTCAACGAACGCCCCGAAGGCCGTGAACATTTCAAAAGCACCATGCCGCATTATTATCTCGTATTTCTTCCGTTAACTTTCTATGTTCTTACGTTTTGTACTTCGTTTCAATGTTCGATGGCATCATGCCTCAACTCAATATTCGTCAACCGAACGATCCGAAGGTCTCGAATACCTTTTGAGGCATCATGTCATTTTTGACAGTTCTGCCATATTCATGCCACAACTGTATTTTTTTTGCAACGAAACCATCTTTTAATTTCTCATGCACGTAGGCACATTTTGACCGTATTTCTATGTCAATGACTTATGTTCCACGTCCGTGGCTTGCGCGCTCGGGCGCTCGTCTATTGTCTTTCAATGTTCAAGCCTTTCTAACTCGTACGTGAAGGCACGGTATGGTTCGTGCACTAAGGCACTCACCGAGTAGAGTTATCCCATGTTCTTACGGCTTGCGCACCGAGGCGCTCGCCTTTGCGATATCCAATATTCCATAGCGATGCGTGCATAAGATGCATATTTTATTTCAATTGTTCTAACTTAGTGTTCGACTCACACTACGACTTATCTTCCGATCGGACCACGCCCGTGGCGTCGATAGGTTAACTTAGCATACAATGTTATATTTTGACTTATCGCATGAAGGAGTAAAAATAAGTCAATCCTTCCACCTTGAGTCGATACGCCTTCGTCATTTCGTCGAGCCGATGCGGCTCGATTTCCCAACTTCGTTGCACGACCACTCTCCTGACTTAGCCATTCGAGCACTTCGTGCTTCATTAAATCATACGTCTGATTTGCCTTAGCGTGCCAACGCTTCAGCCCGTCGCAAGACGACGATTTGATTTCGTGGACTCCTTACCGAATAAGGCAAAACGTCGACCTCTAATATTTTTGCGTCAACATATAACCTGCACACGAAACCAACTAAAATTAATACTTGCATCGATTCGGACTTGCGCCTTGGTCGATTCGATTTCTTAGAATCTTCGAGCCGATTCAACGTACTTATCCTTCGGGGCAACGCGGCACTTAGCATCGATTCACTCGATACATTCTTTGGGACAAGGCAACTCTTCGCATCGACTTAGTTTGATGCGTTGCTCGGGACAACGTAACTCTCGCATCGATTCGTATCGATATATTCATTCGGTCAACGTGACTCGTTGAGTCAACGTTTCAGCGTAATGCACTGTGCGGAGCGGGGCATTACAGAATATACAACTCAAAACAAGGTTCGTCCTCGAACCGAAACCAATACTAAATTTCCAATGGTTTTACTAGATCGTTTCACGATCTCGTCTCACTATCGTTTGGATCGTACAACTTAGTTAGGAATCATACACATATTTTAGGCGTCCCACCAATATTTGCATTTCAGCCGAGCTCAGTTGTAAGATATCAGAACAACGCAAACATGTAACTTCTTATTCTCAATTACTTGCCATCTCGTACACTCGATCGGACTGGGCTCTAGTGCTTGTTCTCGCAATTTCTAGCGCACATG
Organism: Iris pallida; assembly: GCA_029216955.1. Lineage (NCBI taxonomy): Eukaryota > Viridiplantae > Streptophyta > Magnoliopsida > Asparagales > Iridaceae > Iris > Iris pallida. The sequence goes on from JANAVB010031818.1 coordinate 8,217,057, forward strand.
TATATTGATACATACGCGATCGTCCAACAAAAGTTAAGGCGCACGATGCGATTCAAAATCGTATTTCTTATTTTGTAAGTTCCATCGGGACTATCAATTCTATGTGTCACGTCAAGCCGTCGCGCATCCGATCGCAACGAGTCTCCGCAACGCCTTGCGTTCGACGTCACTACCCAACGATTTATGATGTTTCACTTCGTATCTTATCTTGACATGAGTCTCTTTTGTTGACTTGCAAAAGCATCAACATTCAAGACAACGCCCGCTAGGTTACTTTCCTAGATCCCGTGCTCAAATCCTTCCGACGCAACATTAAATTGACATTGCACAAAGGCCACAATCTATCCAGCATAAAGTTTTAATTCAAGTCGACAATGCTCAAGGCAACGACTTACCTTAACACGAAGGTCTTTATGACGCGTCTTACGTTAACCAAACTCTTTACTTGTCCGTCTCGCAACATCGAATATGTCCGATTCACGCAAGCTCATTTACAAGGTGAATCAAATCTATCTACATAACTCGTAAGTTATTCCCTTATCGTTCCCTCTCGTGCATAGCACGACTCTCACAATTGCCTACCCGAATCACCAAGTACGTTGGTGAATTTCTAGTTCGACCGTCGACTAACATAACCATTCAAGTATCCATCCGACGAATACTCAAAATCCATCTATATCATTCTCAATCGAAAGTTGTTCCAACAATTCTCGATCGCCTAGACTTATCGTCAACATGCACCATGTTATGTTTGTTATCGGTGCAATCTCATATGTGATATCGCATGGGTCATCTTACAGTCTGCAACATTCAATTTGATTTGGCGGTCAAGTCTTCTAGGGTCAGCTGCCCCGAAGCTACGCTCGATAATTGTGGATCATCACCGAAGGAAAGTTTACTACGAACTATGCTATATCTTATTTTCGGAGCCAAATCATATTTCGACAATTTTTATGCGACTACCCAATCCGTACATAACTATTTCTATCGGCGCAACTGATACGCAACTACCCTTCGAGTAGAGTCATGCACTACCATCGATGATTCCGCAATTTATGAAACATCTACTCGCATCGAGTTCGAGTCTATCTTATTTCGGTCGACACACGAGATGCTATACGTATCGAACAATCGTCGATGACTTATAGTCTCGTCTTGATTAATCACAAAGTTCATGATCAACCAATTCGTTCCTTCTCGTATCGTTATTTACAAAACTTTGATAGCGCAAGGTGCACTCCATTTTGTATTCCCACATCGTGCTTACGTTTCCATACGCATCGATCTCGATACGCCGTGTTAATTTCGATAGCGCAAGGGTCAACTTTGAATCCGTTTCAACGTCAACTTAACTCGCATCGCATACATCCAAGTTCGCAACAAACTTTTCCATATGCATTAACTTGTTTTCCGATTTTGCCGCATCCCGCTATACTTTGATCGTGTAACTGAGTTACCGATTATCCAACATCGTGCCCTCGAGTCATACGATCACGCCCTATAAGTTTCGCGTATTTTTTAGTCGTACTCAAATGAGTTTCGCCGTAACATAACCAACTATCTCTTAGTCATGATTACTCGCGTCAACCAACTCTTCACCGAAGTCGCTCGTTGTGCGATTCGATTACAATCCGCATCGTCCAACATTTCTATCGAAATCACAAGTCGTACGATTCGATTACAATTCGCATTGGATAACATCTTCATCGAGCTCGCAAGTCGTGCGACTCGTTTTCAACGTATCAAGTTTCCTATTCCGTCGATCCGATTATTGCCTCAAGGCATAATCGTTTCTCTAGTTTTCGTCTTACCGTTCTAACCGATCATCGAAGAACAATTGCATCAACATGCCATCATACAAATTCTCAATCGAGTCTCGGTGCTACCCGTCCGTTGTGGACAAACCTTCCGTAATTCTCACAATACATCAATGTAATTCATCGCACAAGTGGTATTGCATATACCACTCGGAATCGAGCCATTCATTGCATCGGTGGTATGCCATATACCACCCAGAAATCAAGTTACTACCTTCGCAACATACTTCTTATGAACCAACAATCTATTCTGACTCACGATTTTCGCAGTGATCATGCCGATCACAACCGTAACTTTTTTATCAATTAAAATTTGACTCAATTCGACCAATGCATATTCATTTGCCAACACAAGCTCGGTGCGCAACCGAACCGGTTTTGTTTCTCGATTTTTGTTTTCTTCCATTGCATCTTGTGCAACAATTTATTTTCGATATCTATTGCACTTCGTGCATCAATTTCATTTTGATACGCGTTGCACCACGTGCAATATTTTACTTCCAATACGCGTTGCACATCGTGCAATGATTTATTTCCGACTTTCAAAGTCAATGCTCAAATCCGTTTAACACATTCGATATTGACTTATCACTTTTTTATCACAACGCATATTCAAAATCAATATGTGAATCCGTTCGACACATTTCATATCAACTTTTATTTTCTTTTCAACACATCAGTTACAATCGACGCGTGGCAATTGCTGCAGCAACATTCTACGACTTTCATTGTATCGATGCAACCAACATTTCTCGTATCGATCGTTGCAACCAACGATTATCTCAAATTACAAATTCACGACGTGTTGCATCCGCGGCAACAAATCTTTAAATTCATATCTCGCAACTTGTTGCACTTTTCTAGCAACAAACCTTTCATAACTTTCCCGCAAACACCATGTAATTTTCAAACAACATGCGACAAAATTACATGATTGTATTAGACTTATTGTATGGAACATCCAGTACGGCATCGAGTAGATTCAAGAGTGGTTTCGATTGGTGGTGGGCAACTCTTTGGAATTAAAATAAAACAAATGTCCAGAGGAAATTGAGCATGGGCTCTGATACCAATTTGTCATGTCCCGACCCGGAATCACCCGAATCATCTTTCTCGCAGGGGGCATGATGCCGCACGAGCCTGGAGTTGCGCTCGTGCAAGGCAAGATGACAAGTTCTCAAATGGTTATCTTTTGATTCGATAGTAACAACGAAAGGCAAATAAAGTATATGAAATAATTCTCTTTATTGATATTCGAAACTGAGATTACAAAGGCTTTCGATAGCCTAACAATATATGCCAGATTGGCTACAACACTCAAGTTCTCTCTTGCCCACAATAGATTTCACCGTTCCATATATCATGCCATCTATATCTCGGTCGTATCAATCCTTGCTGCATGTCCGAGCGTCAATGCGATCGTACGCTTCAATACACTTCGGCATTCCGAGCCTCAATGCGTTCAAGCAACGCTTCGCCGCGAGCAATCCATTCCCTGCACCCTGCACGAAGCTGGTAGGGGATCAGTATGTTCGTCCTCGCATGTACTGATGCAAAGATCTTCTTTTCCAAACCGACATTTTAATATTTATGTTGAATCATGCAACTTAGCTTATGATCTTGCTATGTTCTCCTTAAGGTCAATTCCCTGGCATATTCGAAAACGTAAAGCATGTTATCATGGCAAGCATATTATCGAATTGAATAGGCAAGCAAGCAATCTCGTATTTGTTTCGTGGCACGACTTACCAAGTCGACGCACTCGCCCTTGCATCCCTTACACTGACGCAAGGTGAATACATCCCGTTTCTTCCCTGTCATGTTATAAGTGCATCTCTAAGCAGGATCTATATGCGGAACGCATGTGCGCCTACACTTTCAACCCATCGTTCCTTAACTATATGAAGGTCACTAGCTTTTCGGGCTAGAATGGACTTATACTTATCGAATCGAAACATAAGACGATGTTAACTCTGGACGGTTGCTAACCAACATCAGAGGACACCAAAATAATTGCAGCAAGTGGCTTATCACATTCACTAGCAGGGTGCTACCCGTCTAAATGAAGTGCACCAACAATACCGCAAATGCAATCCCTCCTAGGCCGAACGGTCCCAGCGCCCTTGTACGCCGCGTTCGAGGGAATACCCATGCACGGGCTTTTATATCTTTAAGTCCATTTGACCATGCAATGCATCTTATCTTTCATACAACCAAGCAAGTTCGCTTATCTCTATTTCAATTGGCGCAACGTCCCAATGTCCTCAACGAACGCCCCAAAGGCCGTGGACATTTTAAAGGCACCATGCCGCATTATCATCTCGTATTTCTTCCGTTAACTTTCTATGTTCTTACGTTTCGTACTTCGTTTCAATGTTCGATGGCATCATGCCTCAACTCAATATTCGTCAACCGAACGACCCGAAGGTCTCGAACACCTTTCGAGGCATCATGTCATTTCCGACAGTTCCACCACATTCATGCCACAAATGTATTCTTTCGCAACAAAACCATGTTTTATTTTCTCGTGCACGTAGGCAAGTTTCGACCGTATTTCCATGTCTATGACTTATGTTCCACGTCCGTGGCTTGCGCGCTAGGACGCTCGCCTATTGTCTTTCAATGTTCTAGCCTTTCTAACTCGTGTACGAAGGCAAGGTATGGTTCGTGCACTAAGGCACTCGTCGAGCACAGTTATCCCATGTTCTTACGGCTTGCGCACTGAGGCGCTCGCCTTTACGTTATCTAATGTTCCATAGCGACGCGTGCATAAGATGCACGTTTTATTTCAATTATTCTAACTTAGTGTTTGACTCACACTACGACTTATCTTCCGATCGGACCACGCCTGTGGCGTCGATAGGTTAACTTAGCATACAATTTTATATTTTGACTTATCGCATGAAGGAGTAAAAAGAAGTCAATCCTTCCACCTTGAGTCGATACGCCTTCGTCATTTCGCCGAGCCGATACGGCTCAATTTCCCAACTTCGTTGCACGGCCACTGTCATGACTTAGCCATTCGAGCACTTCGTGCTTCATTGAATCATACGTCTGATTTGCCTTAGCGTACCAACGCCTCAGCCCGTCACAAGGCAACGATTTGATTTTGCGGACCCCTTACCGAATAATACAAAACGTCGACCTCTAATATTTTTGCGTCAACGTACAACCTGCACATGAAACCAACTAAAATCAATACTTGCATCGATTCGAACTTGCGCCTTGGTCGATTCGATTTCTTAAAATCTTCGAGCCAATTCAACGCACTTATCCTTCGCGGCAATGCGGCGCTTCGCATCGATTCACTCGATGCATTCTTTGGGACAAGGCAACTCTTTGTATCGACTTAGTTCGATGCGTTGCTTGGGACAACGTAACTCTCGTATCGATATATTCATTCGGTCAACACGACTCGTTAAGTCAACGTTTCAGCATAATACGCCGTACGGAGCGGGGCATTACAGTCGTACCATAAACTCTATTCATGCTTCAATATAATTGAGGTAGTGCTTTTCCACTTAGTCTTGCCTATACTTGTGCCGTGACAGCGTAGTCGTGCCTCAACATATCGAGGTTGTAACTCGCCACTCAACATTACTTAATCAAACTCGTCTTACGGCCCTTTTTGACTTAACTCGAATCCGACTTATGTAACTCTACGCCAACAACTTAATACTTGACGCCACGACTTGTGCTAAAGCACGTATCCTTGCTATAGCCTAATCATTAGACTTTAAACTGGCGTTGCAACCTTGCATACCTTTCCTTGACTAAGTTTGTGTCGTATTTACACTTCCTTTGATTCGATCGATGTCACGACCCACACCCACTTTTCGGATGCGAGCTCGTGAGCAAGCCAGCTACGTATCGAGCGGACTCCAGCCCGACTCAAATACGTAAATATTGTCATGGCTATGGCAATGGGCCTAATCAAGGCAAGGCAAAACTATATCTCAATCCACAATAAGAATAATAAACATGAATGAGCACTATGGGTCGTGGTCTGCAGCCCACTAGCATATATGTCCGATGAGACTCCAAGGAAAATAACAAGAGTCTCTAAACTGAATCAATAAACAGGATAACTCTTGATAATGTATGAAAGCAAGAGCGGATAATAAACACGATAACGATACCTGAATCCTGCAAGTGTATCATCACATCTGTCATCCAGAACCACTAACTAACTCCATGCAGTCGCTAAACCTGAGGAGATCATCAGGTTCTCAGAGGACATAGCAAGATACATAATATACATGCATATCTAGCATTTTTATCATACGCAAGAAAATAAATAAGAAAGACAAGAACACGATAAATGACTACGAACACGAACACGAACACGAACACGAACACATGAACACTAGAACAACTACGCGTAAATGAACTGCCGAGCGAACAATGAACACGAGATCAATGGAAGAACCAAACCCTCATCCCGAGTTTGGACTCACGGGTTTGAACTAAACGCTAACCCTCATCCCGAGTGTGGACTCTCTGGTTAGTACTAACCCTCGTCCCGAGTGTGGACTCTCTGGTTAGTTCACGGCAAGGCACCCTCGTCCCGAGTGTGGACTCTCTGGTGCAAGTACTACATCATCGTCCCGAGTATGGACTCTCTGATGTAAACACCCTCGTCCCGAGTGTGGAATCTCTGGTGCAAGTCAAGTCAAGTCAAGTCAACACCCTCGTCCCGAGTGTGGACTCTCTGGTGCAAATAATCGACATCCTCGTCCCGAGTGTGGACACACAGATGTAAACAGATCAAGAAAAATACCCTCGTTCTGAGTGTGGACTCTCTGGTGCCAAGGAAACAATATCAAGGATTTAGCAGTTCAATTGTACGTACTTGTTCTATGACACGACTCAAGCAAGGGTACTGACGAAAAACTCCAAGTGTGAACCACAAGACCAAATATGGACACGGCTATAAGCAATAAAAACAACTCAAAAGAATATAATACGAAAAGCACATGTCCATAAACAATCAAAACTGGAAAATAAATACAATGCATGTAAATAAAACTGTAGAGGGAGGCAAGGTATACTTGTCTGGTGGTAGCACGAAGAGCCAACAATAAACCGTCAACCGGTAAGCCAAATAAGTTCAAATCTCACACTGTCTCCGAAAGCTGAAACAAATATTGCCAACAATCTCAGAATAGTCAAATTAGCTAGGATTGCTTGTCCTTAAGTCCAATTCTGGACAAAGGGGCAAAACGGTAATTTTAGGCCAAAACGGTGTCTGCCGTTGTACCCGCTTATACCGAAAAATATGCCAGAGTCAATGGTCTCTAAAGTCGTCAAACTACATGTCTACGGATCGGTTTGACGATACGAACCTAACGGTATGTCCAATTTTGGATTCCGGTGGGCCGTGCACAAAATCGTTCGTTGAATCGGATCATGGGGCCCGCAAAATGGCGATCCAATCAACTGTCTCAGAATCGGACCAAACTTGGCATACAGGACCCAAAAATAATACGGTACTGATGGCACAAGTTTTGTCTCGATCTGACGAACGTACACGAAGTAATTGAGAAATTTGCACAGAGGCCGACACGGTGAATTTCGACGGATACGCATCAAATTCATCGCGTACACGCGACCAATTTGAATTCCGTCAAAGCCCACACGACCACGAAGCCATTATGCACCTTTCGATGCTTTCGGTTCGCGACCACGTCGCCCGGATTGGCGGGACGTACGTCGTATGAAAGAGGTTTTTCATAAATTCTAAAATTTTAGAAACAGGTTTTTGTCAAAGTTTGGGATCCGATTTCTCGGCGTGTAGCCGATGATTTTGGCTTCTGTAAAACGTTTGTGAAGGCCTATAGATTGCCTTTAACTATTTTTAATTAGATTTTCTAAGCAGTTACTGGATTTCCATGAATTTATCAGTAAACATGGGCGATTGGATTACCTATAAACTGTTCTGAAACAGTTTTTTCCTTGATGTTAACATTGATTTTCGGGATCGATGGATCGTTTCACCCCTAAACTAAGTGTGGGGACTTCGAGAGGGTCGGGTAGAAATTTATGAATTCGAAAACGACTTAGTATACAATAAGATATCGGGTCGAGTAGGGAGTTACCTGGCTGCCATTGTTGCTGGTGCTCTGCTCGCGCGCGGCTGATGGTTGTCGGCCTGCTGCCGGCCGACGGCGCACGGTGGCGCATGGAGGCCGAGGAAAGGTCGCCCAGTCTCGACGTTCCCCTGGGGTGTGGTGGCGCTCGCTTAGAGATAGGGTTTATGGAGTTTCGACGACTCCCTCTATCGCGTATAATGTTCCAGCCTGTGTATATGCGCTCGGGTTGAGTTCAGAAGGAAACGGAAGTTGCTTGGCTGGGCCAAGCTGATTCGCTGTGGGCCTGGGCTAGGAAGGATTTGGGTTGATGAATGGTTTTGCTCGGCTGGGCTGCTATGGGGTTCTTTGCATATCCTTTTTTTTCTTATATGTAAATAATTCACACACACACATATATATATTATATATATATATATATATATATATATATATATATATATATATTATATATATATATACACATACATATACATATATATAATATGTATTTTTATATAAATACACATATACACATATCAATATATATATATATATATATATATATTATATATAATAATATATATATATATATATATATATATATATTACATGCCCATATACAATATTAATAATATCTATTAATAATCTAACAGTAATAAATATATTTATTTAATCACCACACAATAATAAAATAATAATTAAATAATTAAATGGTGGTTTGGTGAATCCATACTATTCACCCTTATTCGGGTCCAGAAAATTGTACAAATATTGTAAAACAATATTTAATAATAAAAACCAAATTTGTACAAATATTTAAATAGTTAAAAATGCACATAAATACCTAAAATAATTTAGGAAATATTTGTACACACATAAAATATGCCTACCTGGTCGTCTTTGGTCTCACTACATACCTACAAAGGCTTGGATTTTGACTTAGGCCCAATCTGGACAGGTTCGGTACAACCGGGTTCCCTAAACTTAATAATAATTAAATCTTCGGTAAGGGTTAAGTCGCAACTTGGCCTGGTTTTTCTAGTTAGGGCATCCCTATGGCTTGGTCTTCCTTGGCATGACTTGGTACACTAGGCAAGGCATGCCAAAGCACTATCCGTACCATGATTCTAGTCGCCTGTACTCCAAAACTCCACCATGGCTAAAGTCATCTACCGTAATAATTAACTAAATAATTATTTATAAAAATCTAAAAATTACCATTTAAATCAAATAAATAAATAAAATATTTAAAAATTTCGGGAAGGGAGGCTACAAATCTACCCACCTTAAAATAATTTCGTCCTCGAAATTCTAATTCATAATATTCCTTAAAAATCAAAGTCTACTATCACCTTGATCTCCTCAAATTTAATTTCTCCAAAAATATTTTATGACCTTCTCTAGCCATTTCATCACTTCTGAATACGTGAGGACTTCTACCCACCTTTGGTCATACTACTCCTCAAAATACGGTCATCTAAAATCTTATAATCTTCTAACTAGTTGCTAACAATTCTACCAATAGATATCTAGGGCAGTATGGCATCTATAATCCCTCATATCTGTAAATAACCAAATATTCAATAGTCAAGCAATATTACACTATAACTTAAGAATTTCTGATAAATCCTAGATAGTACGATCGTTCGTCACTCCGAACTAGGGAGGGATGAGAATCAATGGTACGGAAAGCAAGGAAGTATAATCGAGAGCAAATAAGGAGTTTTCAAGGACGTATAGAATTTCTAGGAGAATTTTCAAGGCAGTGTGGATTGAGATTCTAGGGTTTAGTCATTGTCGCAGGCTCGTACCAGTACAGTTATGTAACCGGTTCGATATGCTCTGACCTGCATGGGCCACCAAAAAAACTTGTCATGACCGCACACACTTTTCGGATGCGAGCTCGTGAGCAAGCCCAGCTACGTATCGAGCGGATTCCAGCTCGATTCGAATACGTAAACGCTGTCACGGCTATGGCAATGGGCCTAATCAAGGCAAGGCCAAAACTATATCTCAATCCACAATAAGAATAATAAACATGAATGAGCACTATGGGTCGTGGTCTGCAGCCAACTAGCATATATATCCGATGAGACTCCAAGGAAAATAACAAGAGTCTCTAAACTGAATCAATAAACAGATAACTCATGATAATGTATGAAAGCACGAGCGGATAATAAACACGATAACGATACCTGAATCTCGCAAGCGTATCATCACATCTGTCATCCAGAACCACTAGCTAACTCCATGCAGTTGCTAAATCTGAAGAGATCATCAAGTCCTAGAGGACATAGCAAATACGTAATATACATGCCTATCTAACAGTTTTATCATGCGCAAGAAAATAACAAGAATGACAGGAACACGACAAATGACTACGAACACGAACACGAACACACGAACACTAGAACAACTACGCGTAAATGAACTGTCGAGCGAACAATGAATACGAGATCAATGGAAGAACCAAACCCTCATCCCGAATGTGGACTCACGGGTTTGAACTAAACACTAACCCTCGTCCCGAGTGTGGACTCTCTGGTTAGTACTAACCCTCGTCCCGAGTGTCGACTCTCTGGTTAGTTAACGGCAAGGCACCCTCATCCCGAGTGTGGACTCTCTGGTGCAAGTACTACATCCTCGTCCCAAGTGTGGACTCTCTGATGTAAACACCCTTGTCCCGAGTGTGGACTCTCTGGTGCAAGTCAAGTCAAGTCAAGTCAACACCCTCGTCCCGAGTGTGGGACTCTCTGTGCAAATAATCGACATCCTCGTCCCGATTGTAGACTCACGGATGTAAACAGATCAAGAAAAATACCCTCGTCCCGAGGTGTGGACTCTCTGGTGCCAAGGAAACAATATCAAGGATTAGCAGTTCAATTACACGTACTTGTTCTATGACATGACTCAAGCAAGGTACTGACGAGAAACTCCAAGTGTGAACCACAAGACCAAACATGGACACGACTATATGCAATGAAAATAACTCAAAGAATATAATACGAAAAGCACATGTCCATAAACAATCAAAACTGGAAAATAAAATATAATGCATGTAATAAAACTGTAGAGGGAGGCAAGGTATACTTGCCTGGTGGTAGCACGAAGAGCCAACAATAAACCGTCACCGGAAAGCCAAATAAGTCCAAATCTCACACTGTCTCCGAAAGCTGAAACAAACATTACCAACAATCTCAAATAGTCAAATTAGCTAGGATTTCCTGTCCTTAAGTCCAATTCTGGACAAAGGAGCAAAACGGTAATTTTGGGCCAAAACGGTGTCCGCCGTTGGACCCACTTTACATCAAAAATGTGTCAGAGTCAATGGTCTCTAAAGTCGTCAAACTACATGTCTACGAATCTGGTTTGACGATACGAACCCAACGGTATGTCCAATTTTGGATTTCGGTGGGCCGTGCACAAAATCGCCCGTTGAATCGGATCGTGGGGCCCGTAAAACGGCGATCCAATCAACTGTCTCAAAATCGGACCAAACTTGGCATACAGGACCAGAAAAATGATACGGTCCTGATGCATAAGTTTCGTCTCAATCTGACGAACGTGCACGAATTAATTAAGGAATTTGCACAGAGGCCGATACGGTAAATTTTGACGGATACGTGTTTGCCATTAAAATCTTTGAGATGAAAATTTCAATTACAAATAGAACAGTGTTACATGTAGGACTTAGATGTAGTCCTAGGAGTACACTTTTGTATATCTGGGTCCTGTGTCGATGAAGCGAGTGGTAATACGTTGACTCCGTTGACGATCTGACGACGGTTCTCGGTTCTCTGAATGCCTGAGTTGATCTGGGTACTGGAGCTTGAGGAGAGGAAAAAGACGTTGAGTATCTCTGTCTCTCTGCATGTATGTATGATTGCTCCTCTCTGTGTGTGTGCTGAAGGAATGATCCCTCTATTATAGGCAGCAGGTTGGGGCTGCCTATGCGCGCATATGTAGGATGCGCCTGGCCGTGGGGACGCCACGTGGTGGTAGATGAAGGAGGCACATGGATGATGCGCCTTGATAGGAGTTGAATCTTTATTGCTACGCCTGTGGACTGCGGAAGAGCCGGCAAGTGGCAGCAGGGAGGATTCTTCGGTTGCTGAGATCTGGGTGGTTAGCACCCCTGTATGGACTGAGCTGAGTCAAAGGACACGTGGCGCATGTCCGTAGCTCTCGGATTTAGAATTTCGAAAATGATCTGACGGGATGCGCCTAGAATCAGGCGCATCAGTTCGGCCCGTAACCTTTAGGAGTCACGAACCAGTTTGGGCGCATGGCTTTTGAGGCGCATGCGAGGCTTTAGAAATGACTTGACTTCTGTCTTTAGGGATCAGAGAAAAGTCTGAGGCGCATGCAGAGATCTGGGCGCATGGCTGCGGAGGCGCATGCGGAAAGTTGGGTGGCCACGTGGCTCGTAGCCACCGGAAAAAGTAATGATGATACTGCTGTCAGAGACGCTTCGTATTCTGCAAAAGCTGTCATCTGTTCAGTCTTTGAGAGTGGTTGTTGTCACGTCAGACTTCAGCATTTAATGTTCTTTGACAGGTGATGGACAGTTAAGTGGGCGCATTGATATACGTCCCACTAGGCGCATGATGACGGATGGGGCGCATCTTCATAGGGCGCTTGGTGCTGATAGGCGCATCTGTATGATGCGCGGTCTGTCCGGCATATCCGTTTGCATGGCGCGTCTTTAATGGTCCGACTGTTGCGGTCTTCAAGTGCTTTAAATAGCCATTTTTGACTTTGGCGGAATTCGAAGCGTCAGTTTCATCACCATAAATGTAAATTTATTGCACGAAATTCGGAGAGCCAGCCACTTGGCGCATGGGTTTGATTTGCTCGGCCTATAAATAGCAGCAATGAGAGAGTTTGCCTCTCGTTCTCTCACGTCTTCCCGAACGAATCTATCTGGTCTAGCACAGTCTGTTAAAGAGATGCTCCCGAGGGTGAAGATGCGACGAATTGTCCCCCTTTATGCACTTTGAAGGTGACTGTTACATCCAAAAGTCGGGGTCGAGGGTTCCTGAGGCAGGCAGAAGGTGCCTGTTGTATCCAAAGATAAGGATGCCCGAGCCTCGTCCCCGTGATGCCGGAAGAGCCACATGTCAGAATTATGGTGCATCGATCATCTTCTTTGGGCTTTGGAGAGGTCCTTCTCTACGTGGGTGTTGTCCATTCTGGTTGAAAGCTGCTCCCTTAGCCGCAGGTCGATTATGGTACTCTTCTCTTCCTTTGGCTTTGGAGGCTCTTTCTCCGTCTAGAGCAGAGCGCATATGCTAAGATTTCATGATGCGCCTGCCTGTGACACCGAAAGAGGCGCTTTTGCCTGAAGAGGCTGAGGAATGCGCCTAACTGAGACGCTGAAGTGATGCACCTGTCTGAAGAGGCGCGCCTGACTGAGACGCTGAAGTGATGCGCCTGGCGGACAATGCGCCTGGCTGGGGGCGCAGGGCGTCTGCTGCGTCCGGCTGTAGACTTAGGATCTTTCTTTTTGTAGAAATCCTCCTTTGTAAACTTTAGATGTGTAATAGATTTTCGTTTATGAAATAAAAACCTTTCTTTTGATGTTTATGCTTCTGTTGTGCCAAGTATCTCGTCTGAGTTCCCTGGCGTATGTGGTGTTAAGTCGTATAGGATTTCTGGCCTGTGGATGCACCTGAAATTCCATGCTTCTACAAGACCCCCTTCAAAGTTTTCAAAACTTTTCAGCAAGTTTTGGAATACTTTGAATAAGAAGCATGGTGGCGTCTTCAATATGGCGCATGATTGTTTTAGGAAAATGATGGCTCCGCGCTTCTATGACGGGGCGCATGCCCTTCAGTTTAAGATGCAAATGATAATGCTTCAAAATAAACAAAAGATTTAATGATGATCTTTTGGATTATCTGCCGTTATCATTTGGTAGAACCCGAGGCGGTGGATGACGTCGCCCAAGCCTATAAATAGGCATCTGATGGAGAGAGGTTTCCACTTTCTGCCAAAAAACTTTCTTCTTTTCAGAGTTCTTTCTTTTAAAAAACCTAAACTTCTCCTTCTTTCGAGATGGCTCCCAAAACTCCTCATGGCGGTGCTGGCCGAGGGCGCAACAAAGGAAAGGAGCCGACAAAGTTCGACGAGTAGGATGCTCCCGTTGTCACTACTCCCGCTGATGTCCGGCCGGCGGTTACAGGTGGGTGTTTCTCAGCATTTCTTGGATGAGTTTGGGACACACGGGTGAGTTACACCCTGTTGCTGAGGGTGTAATCCTTTACTTTTTAAATAAAGAATACAGAGTTTTGTGGTGTGTTCATTTTTGCTGTCATGAACTTGATGATTTGTGTGGACCTATTATCTTTTGCGCACCTTGGTCTTAGGTACAGATAATAAGTTTCAGAGAACCGACATGTTTGCTCAGAGGTGATGTGGACGTGGCAGACATGGGGTTCAAAATGATAGAATCTTCCTACTCAGAGGTGTTATGGACGTGGTAGGAATGACTCTAGGGAGGAACGCGGAACTACTCAGAGGTAATATGGACGTGGAAGTTCTGCGATCGATGTACAGCAACGCAGGGGTTGTCTGTACGGAAATGTTTACTCAGAGGTAATGTGGACGTGGTAAACATGATGAGCAGCATAATCTTACGTGGTGTAGGATTATGTTTTGTAGGGCGTAGAGGAGCAACTCAGAGGTAATATGGACGTGGTTGTTCTTCTACTGAGGATAGAATGCCGCAGAATAGCTAGGTTCCGAAAGCACAATAGTTTGGGGAAGGAAGACGTATGTAAACCCTAATGATCGGGTCCATCGACTCCCTTGTTGGGTAGAGATGGAAGCACATATCTGGAGGATGTCAAGAGTAGTACTTCTTTAGGAACTTGCCGTTGATGGGTATCATGAACAAGTCCCCGTTGGGTTTGGCGAGACGGTAAGCACCATTCGAGTATACCGTCTCTATGATAAAAGGTCCTTCCCACTTGGGCTCGAACTTTCCGGGTATTTTGTGAGTCAACACCATCGGCCTTCTGACTGCCAGCACCAGGTCGCCGACTTGGAAAGTTCTCTGCTTGACCTTTTTATTGAAAGCCTGTGATATGCGGGCTTGATAGAGTTCAATACGCTGTTGAGCTAGGAGGCACTTTTCGTCAAGTGCCTCCAATTTTCGCAGATGACGATGCTGATTGTCTTCTTCTGTCAATTGATTCGTGATTGCTACACGGAGCGAGGGTATCTGAATCTCGAGAGGCAGTACCGCTTCACTCCCGTAGACTAAGGAGAATGGTGTATTGCCCGTTGGGGTCCGTACCGTTGTACGGTAGGCCCACAGGCATTCGTCAAGCTTTTCATCCCAGTCGCGTTTATTGGATGACACGACCTTTCTGAGTAGCTTGATGATAGTCTTGTTGAAAGCCTTGGCCAATCCGTTTGCTGCCGGATTGTAGGCGGTTGATGCCACGTTCTGAATGCGATTCTTGTCACAGAATCGACTAAAAACATGGCTGATGAACTGTGGACCGTTGTCGTAGATGATCCTTCGGGGCACCCGAAACGGTAGATGACGTGGTGCTTAATGAAGCTAACCACCCTGGAGCTTTTCACTTCCATCAATGGAACTGCTTCCGCCCATTTGGAGAAGTAGTCGGTGATGGCTACGATAAAGCGGTGTCCCCTCGATGAAGAAGGGGTGATGGGTCCTACAATATCCATGCCCCAAGCTTCGAAGGGCCAGGAGGCGACCGTAGGATGTAGTGGTTCCGACGGTGTATGAATGAAGTCGGCGTGAAGCTGGCAAGCATGACATTTTTTAGCATAATCGACAGCATCGGCTGCCATAGTTGGCCAGTAGTAACCCATGCGTCGCAGTCGATCCTGCAACTTAGGGCCAGGTTGGTGAGCCCCGCAAGTCCCATCGTGAGCTTCTCGAAGGGCTTCGGCTGCTTCTTCGTTGGATAGACATCGAAGGAGAAGCCCATCGTAGGAGCGTCGATACAGTGTTTTAGTATCCGTATCATAGTAGAACCGAAGGGAACGCCTTCTGACTGAGACGGCTTCCTTCGGGTCTTATGGAAGAATTCCGTAGACGGCGAAGTCGATAAATAGGAACCTCCAGTCTCAAACATTGACACCAGCATTTGTCGTCATGGCATGGGCCGTCTGCGTACATAGGTTGTTCTTAGGACAAACTAAGTCTCGGCTGATGACTGTGACGTAGTATTGAGTCCCGAAGGGTGCTGCTAACGAAGCTGCGAGACCAGCCAGAGCGTCAGCCTCCAGATTTTGTAGGCGAGGTACATGTTCTATGAAGAACTTGGCGAAGGTTGAGATAATGTTCAATGCAACTCCATGGTAAGGAACCAGATCTTCATGGCAGACCTCGTATTGCCCTCGGATTTGATTAACGACGAGTTTTGAGTAGTCGTAAGCTTCCAGATGATTCACCCCCAGCTGTTGTGCCAGCTGGAGTCCCATAATGAGAGCATTGTACTCAGCAACATTGTTGGAGCACAGTTTTGAAAGGGAGTAAGCCCGCTGGATGACCAGCTGGTCGGGAGAGATTAACACCACCCCCACTCCTGCGATGATCTGACCGTTGGGGCCTGTCCTTGAAGTGCCGTCAAAGAATACTCGCCAGACAAAATTTTCTTTGGCAGTATTTGATTCTTGGACCTCATCCGAGATGTCTTCATAGAGTCTGGAGGACTTGGGATGGGGTGTGCGGCTAAGAAATCGGCTAAAGCTTGGCCCTTGACGACTTTTTTTGGGACAAATACCATGTTGTATGGTGTCAACAGGATTGCCCATGTAGCTAGCCTGGAGTTCAATGATCCTGGCTTCGTCATGAGAACCCGGAGTGGGTTGACTCAGGAGATAACATGAATCGTCTGACCTGAGACGTAATGGCGAGTCTTCTGGATAGCAAACACCAGAGCCAAGCATTCCTTCTCGACGGGGTTGTACCGGTGTTCGGCCCCGATCATCGTTCTACTAAGGTAGTAGATAGGGCTGACATTTTTCGGAAAGGTTTGCTATAAACCTTCGGATGTATGCCAGACGCCCTTGCAAGCCTCGAAGTTCTCCGAGATTCTTCGAAGGGTCCATGTTAAGGATGGCCTTGGTCTTCTCGGGATCAACATGAATGCCTTTCGCCGTGATGATGAAGCCCAGGAACTTTTCGCTAGAAACCCCAAGGATCTCCATCTTCTAGCGTGATGATGAAGCCCACTAGGTTGTGGGATCCCCATCTTCTGGCGCTCCTCCTGTCGGTTCTTCGACTTGAAGCGCTCTCGTAAGTCCCTGATCATTTCCATCACATCTTCAGTGGAGCTGGGAGTTGGAAACGGAGGTACAGCTTGAAGTTGTGCATTCGAAGGCTCCGACGTGCATTCGAAGGCTCCGACACACGGGGCGCTTCGCGGCAGTCGGCATTCGAGGATGCCCGTTGAAGGGGCACACTTGATTCTCCATTTGCCCCCGGGTCGGGATTAGCGGATGGTGCTCTGGCCAGAGCTGACCGTATTTCAAACACTGCTTGGGTCAGTGTTTGCATAGAGGCAGAAAGAGTTTTAAGTCCTCCCTCCAAGGTATCCATGTGCTGGATGAGGTCTGTTGGTGGCGCATCGGACTCTGTATCGCCACCTCCAGTCATATACGCTGTCATGATGCGACTAGAAGTGGATGGATCAGTTGAAGCTTCGCTCTCGGCCTCACTCTCTTGTAGAAGAAAGAGCTCCCCTGAAGCTTCATCTTGGCTACCCCCAGCTATGTTCTGGAGGACATCTTCGTCTTCTGGACGAAGATCAACAGAGGTACCCCCAGCTATGGCAACTCCATCTTCGGGGCCACGATCAATAGAGGCTTGACTACCACCAGTCCCCTATGCGAGCTTCTTCCTCCCCCTGGTGCCTTCAAACACACCCGAGGATGGGACAGTTGTCTTGGTCCTCCTCGGCTAACTTTTGGATGAAGACGAGGTTGAGGAGTTGCCAGTCATTCTCCGAATTGATGGTGAATTAGAGATCACGTTGCATGAAGCAACCTTCGGTTCTGGCACCCCATCAGTTGGTATCTTCCTTCCGATGTGATGGCGGAGAGGTGTTGATGATTGCAGTCGTTGGAACACCGACTGCCTCTATGATGGAACTGTTGTCTTGCAACAACAGTTGATGGTGACCACAGCACAAGTGTGCCCTGTGAGGGGCACATCGTGCTTGTTGGTCGTCTCTCCTGATCGGCGCTTGTGACTAATCACATTGCACAAATCATTGGAAGAGAGTGCCATCTTCACACCCCCATCAGGCGCATGGCAAGGCCAAGCACCGGGGTGATCAGGTGAATGCTGTACCCTCTGATCCGACACAAAAGATGTGTCAAGATCAATAGTAGGGGAACAATATTTGAAGTGGCTTGAACCAGCCTCAGACGTACAACCGAAGTAAGCGCGGGGGTTCAAGACCACTGAGTCTGTCTCACGCGGCTTGTTTGATGCACCCAAGCGGCATCATGAGGACTTTGAAGATTGACCCGTTTGTGGCGCAGAAGCACCCGAGTCGACCTTATACAGTTTACCATCGACAGCGCACGTGATTTTGAGTGCATGCCTCTGGCTCGCTGCTGGCATAGCACGTTTGAGGCGCATGGCCCGTGCTGCCTTGGACTTCTTCATGCCAGCACGCTGGGGTGCATAGTATTCAGAGTCCAAATCCTCCTTGCCATGACAGCGAGTCAGTCTGTCAAAGACAGATGCCCTCTGTGGCGCATCAGAGCTAATGCGCGGGGCGTTGGCTGCGCCCCTGCTCCGTCGGCGCATCTTCTTTGATTGAAAAGAAGATGGTTGGAGAGTGTGGTCGGCCCCACGTTTCCCCAAGAGACCCGCGGGCGCATTCTGGTTGCTGAGGGCGTCAGCGGGAAGGATGGGCTGCAGCGGCGCATCATGGTTGCTGAGAACGTGAGCGGGACGGATGGGCTGCAGCGGCGCATCCCCTTCGGTGGTGGTGCCCGAGGCCTCGACCTTGCACACCTAGACTTGGCGCGCCTTCTTCGGCTTTGGCAGTCGCTTCGAAGGACTCGCGCTGCCTTCAGAGATGAATTCTTCATACGCTTGTTGATTGAGGCACACGACCAGCGTCTTGTGGGAGGAACCCACCTTCACGTTGTCAGATTGCGACACAGCCTTCTCGTCGGAGGAGAAAGAGGTCCCCAGCAGAGTCGCCAGCTTGTTTGCCATTAAAATCTTTGAGATAAAAATTTCAATTACAAACAAAACAGTGTTACAATGTAGGACTTAGATGTAGTCCTAGGAGTACACTTTTGTTTATCTGGGTCCTGTATCAATGGAGCGAGTGGTAATGTGTTGACTCCGTTGACGATCTGACGACGGTTCTCGGTTCTCTGAAGCCCTAAGTTGATCTGGGTACTGGAGCTTGAGGAGAGGAAGAAGACGTTGAGTGTCTCTGTCTCTCTGCATGTATGTATGATTGCTCCTCTGTGTGTGTGTGTGTGCTGAAGGAATGATCCCTCTATTTATAGGCAGCAGGTTGGGGCTGCCTATGCACGCATATGTAGGATGCGCCTGGCCGTAGGGACGCCACGTGGGGGTAGCTGAAGGAGGCACATAGATGATGCGCCTTGATAGGAGTTGAATCTTTCTTGCTGTGCCTGTGGACTACGAAAGAGCCGGCACGTGGCAGCAGGGAAGATTCTTTGGTTGCTGAGATCTTGGATGGTTAGCACCCCTGTATGGACTGAGCTGAGTCAAAGGACACGTGACGCATGTCCGTAGCTCTCGAATTTTAAATTTCGAAAATGATCTGACGGGATGCGCCTAGAATCAGGCGCATCAGTTTGGCCCGTAACCTTTAGGAGTCACGAACCAGTTTAGGCGCATGGCTTTTGAGGCGCATGCGAGGCTTTAGAAATGACTTGACTTCTGTCTTTAGGGATCAGAGAAAATTCTGAGGCGCATGGCTTTTGAGGCGCATACAGAGATCTGGGCGCATGGCTGCGGAGACGCATGCGGATAGTTGGGTGGCCACGTGGCTCGTAGCCGCCGGAAGAAAGTAATAATGATACTGCAGTCAGAGACGCTTCGTATTCTGTAAAAGCTGTCATCTGTTCAGTCCTTGGGGAGTGGTTGTTGTCACGTCAGACTTCAGCATTTAATGTTCTTTGACAGGTGATAGACTGTTAAGTGGGCGCATTGATATGCGTCCCACTAGGCGCATGATGACGGATGGGGCGCGTCTTTATAGGGCGCTTGGTGCTGATGGGCGCATCTGTATGATGCACGGTCTGTCCGGCGCATTCGTTTGCATGGCACGTCTTTAATGGTCCGACTGTTGCGGTCTTCAAGTGCTTTAAATAGCCATTTTTGACTTTGGCTGAATTTGAAGCGTCACGTTCATCACCATAAATATAAATTCATTGAACGAAATTTGGAGAGCCAGCCACTTGGCGCATGGATTTGATTTGCCCGGCCTATAAATAGCAGCAAGGAGAGAGTTTGCCTCTCGTTCTCTCATGTCTTCCCGAACGAATCCATCTGGTCTAGCACAGTCTGTTGAAGAGATGCTCCCGAGGGTGAAGATGCGACGAATTATCCTCCTTTATGTACTTTGAAGGTGACTGTTACATCCAAAAGTCGGGATCGAGGGTTCCTGAGGCAGACAGAAGGTGCCTGTTGCATCCAAAGATAAGGATGCCCGAGCCCCGTCCCCGTGATGCCGAAAGAGCCACAGGTCGGAATTGTGGTACGCCGATTATCTTCCTTGGGCTTTGGAGAGCTCCTTCTCTGCGTAGGTGTTGCCCATTCTGGTTGAAAGCTGCTCCCTTAGCCACAGATCGATTGCGGTGCTCTTCTCTTCCTTTGGCTTTGGAGGCTCTTTCTTCGGCTAGAGCAAAGTGCATATGCTAAGACTTCATGATGCGCCTGCCTGTGACACCAAAAGAGGCGCGCTTGCCTGAAGAGGCTGAGGAATGCGCCTAACTGAGACGCTGAAGTGATGCGCCTGTCTGAAGAGGCGCGCCTGACTGAAACGCTGAAGTGATGCGCCTGGCGGACAATGCGCCTGGCTGGGGGCGCAGGGCGGCTGCTGCGCCCGGCTGTAGACTTAGGATCTTTCTTTTTGTAGAAATCTACCTTTGTAAACTTTAGATGTGTAATAGATTTTCATTTATGAAATAAAAACCTTTCTTTTGATATTTATGCTTCTGCTGTGCCAAGTATCTCGTCTGAGTTCCCTGGCGTATGTGGTGTTAAGGCGTATAGGATTTATGGCCTGTGGATGCGCCTGAAATTCTACGCTTCTATAATACGCATCAAATTTGGCGCGTACACGCGACCAATTTGAATTCTGTCAAAGCCCACACGACCACGAAGCCGTTACGCACCTTTCGATGCTTTCGGTTCGCGACCACGTCGCCCAGATTGGCGGGACGCACGTCGTATCGAAGAGGTTTTTCATAAATTCTAAAATTTTAGAAACAGGTTTTTGTCAAAGTTTGGGATCCGATTTCTCGGCGTGTAGTCGATGAATTTGGCTTCTGTAAAAACGTTCGTGAAGGCCTATAGGTTGCCTTTAACTATTTTTAATCAGATTGTCTAAGCAGTTACTGGATTTTCATGAATTTATCAGTAAACAGGGGTGATTGGATTACCTATAAACTGTTCTGAAACAGTTTTTTCTTTGATGTTAACATCGATTTTCGGGATCGATGGATCGTTTCACCCCTAAACTAAGTGTGGGGACTTCGAGAGGGTCGGGTAGGCTCTCTAGAGAAATTTACGAATTCGAAAACGACTTAGTATACAATAAGATATTGGGTCGACTAGGGAGGTACCTGGCTGCCATTGCTGCTGGTGCTCTGCTCGCGCGCGGCTGATGGTTGTCGGCCTGCTGCCGGCCGGCGGCGCACGGTGGCGCGCGGAGTCCGGGGAAAGGTCGCCCAGTCTCGACGTTCCCCTGGGGTGTGGTGGCACTCGCTTAGAGTTAGGGTTTATGGAGTTTCGACGACTCCCTCTATCGCGTATATATGTTCCAGCCTGTGTATATGCGCTCGGGTTGTGTTCAGAAGGAAACGGAAGTTGCTTGGCTGGGCCAAGCTGATTCGCTGTGGGCCTGGGCTGGGAAGGATTTGGGTTGATAAATGGTTTTGCTCGGCTGGGCTGCTATGGGGTTCTTTGCATTTCCTTTTTTTCTTATATGTAAATAATTCACATATATATTTATATATATATACATATATGTATATACATACTAATATATATTAATATATATGCACATACACACATATACAATATATTATATATAAATACACATAAACACATATATAGTATACATTTATATACACCTACACATATATACATACACATAAATACCTATGTATATATGCCTATATATATATGTATTTTTATATAAATACACATATACACATATACAATATATATTTATACATAACATATATGTATATATTATAAATGTATTTACATACCCATATAATCAATATTAATAATATCTAACAGTAATAAATATATTTATATAATCACCACACAATAATAAAATAATAATTAAATAATTAAATGGTGGTTTGGTGAATCCATACTATTCACCCTTATTCGGGTCCAAAAAATTGTACAAATATTGTAAAACAATATTTAATAATAAAAATACCAAATTTGTACAAATATTCAAATAGTTAAAAATGCACATCAATTCCTAAAATAATTTCAGAAATATTTGTACACACATAAAATATGCCTACATGGTCGTCTTTGGTCTCACTACATACCTACAAAGGCTTGGATTTTGACTTAGGCCCAATCTGGACAGGTTCGGTACAACCGGGTTCCCTAAACTCAATAATAAATAAAATCTTCGGTAAGGGTTAAGTCACAACTTGGCCTGGTTTTCCTAGTTAGGACATCCCTATGGCTCGGTCTTCCTTGGCATGACTTGGTACACTAGGCAAGGCACGCCACTGCACTATCCTGCCATGATTCCTAGTCGTCTTGTACTCCAAAACTCCACCATGGCTAAAGTCATCTACCGTAATAATTAACTAAATAATTATTTATAAAAATCTAAAAATCACCATTTAAATCAAATAAATAAATAAAAATATTTTAAAAATTTTGGGAAGGGAGGCTACAATCGATAGTGTGCATGCGGATAGCCGCTCAACACGCCAACTTATCTATATGAAAGGTCACTGGCATTAACTAACCATCGTAGACATAGCTAGAAATAGGATGGGTCGATCAATGCAGGTCGCTAGCCCCAATGGCAGCCCATCGAATTCCTGGTTGTCTATCCAGCATCAGCTATACCGTATTTTTCCCATGGCCAGATCAATTTCTGTGGCCCCAGGTTGTCGTCCGAAGAAACATCACCCTTGTGCACAAGTTGTCCATGACCACGCACCTACGAGACTTCATCTAGACTCACGTAAATGCATGGCTTAACTTGTGCTATGACTCAAACCCTTTGTATATCGTACATTGAAACCATACTTGAGCAAAACGTGCTCGAAACCATGAGACTCCCAAACGAGGGATCGTCTCGACGACAAACCATCGCTTGAACTCTCCATTCTTTGAAAACCCAGGAACGGCTACTGCATAGCTTTTCTACTTAACTTGAACAAAACATGTTCTTTATGTGCCATAGACCGTAGCTAACTTTTTACTGAACCAACCGTGCTTACAATGACTTAGTTAGCCCGACATAACTTGTTGCCTAACTCAATCGTGCAACAACTTAACCCGTGGGACTAGCAAAGGCTATACCAAGTCTTGCATCGTAGAAATGTGCATTGAGACTTGAAGGACACTTTGGCTATGCCAAGTATCAGATATTTGGACAGTACATGCTTTATCAAGCATTGCACAGTGGTCGTGCATGCTTCACCAAGCATTTATATCATGCGATGCCTATGGCTATGCTAAGTCCATAGTCTTATGGCAACATAGACCAACTTTTCTTTTCCCAAGCCATGGGACGAAGGACCGAATGTCTTTTTGAAATCACAACGTGCAACACTTCTAAGCCGACCGTAGGATATTTCCATATTCTAACTCAATCTGACCCAACTTGGAATTATTCCTTAGCTATGCGGATTCACATCTTTTATTATCAAGCCTACTTGTGCATTTGAAAACTTTTATTTTATTAGTGTGAAGGCCAAGCTGAGGCAAGTTCACCGAAGCCACCCACCTGAGCGAGGAGTTGTCTCGACCGAACGGATCTTCGAGCAGCCGTTGCATGGCTAAGTCCGAACACCATTGGCGTTTCGATTCCTCCGATTTAGCTGAGCGGGACGGGACATTACATAATCCAAATTGGACTCCAATATTTTTTTGTGGTGCTTTATTGTCTTCCACAGTCGTCATCGTCACCGCTGCCAATGGTGACATGCGCACCAATGAAGACAAGGATAATGGACCGTGATGGAGGTGATGACTGATAATGATAAATATATCAACACTAGGATAATGGTATGTGCATGATTAATAAAGGTTGTGGAAACACTACAAGAAAAAGACCTTGTTATAACGTTTGAAAATAGGTTATTACAACGGTTCAGTTATAAGCGTTACAGAATTTTTGCAACAGCATATAATATGACGGGTTTGAAGAATTTTAGGCCAATTATAACGATTTATAGTGCTAAACGTTATATTTGTTCATAGATATATGACATTGTTACACGTAAGCGTTATAAAAAGTGACATAAAAGAATTAGAATCCCGCTGGAATGCCCGCTCAAACCCGATCCTAAAATCAAAAGCCTCATTCCTTCCCCCCTCTCTTTCCCATATTCCTTCTCATCTCCCAGAGCTCTCCCCCTCCTCTCGCTTTCCTCATCTCCTTCTTCCCTCCTCTCGCCCAAGGTCCCTATTCTCTACGACTGGTTCACCAAGCACAAGCTCGGCCGCCCTTCGCTCTCCTGCAGGTACACCCACACCCTAACCCTAGATTTCTAGGGTTTTGCGTTTCATGGGGGGTTTGGCCTTCGGTCTAGTTCCTGAGGGCTGCTCGATCGATCGGATCGGTGGGTTTCGGGAACCCCTTTTTCGGTAGCTAGGGTTTGGCCATTTCTAGGGTTTTGGGAACCCCTTATCTATACTCTTTGTTACTCTAGCGGAGGAGGACAAGGAGGAGGAAGAGCAGCCATCGCGGCTAGGTAGTGGTGGAGGAAGGGGAGGGGGAGGGACAGGGGAGGATGTGGGCCCTGTGTTGGTTCGGGTACTGGGTGCAGGGGTTCAGGTGCTTCCCGTGGATGGCATTCAACTTCCACATGGCCCACCGCCTAGGCCTCTGCACCTCTACCATGCAGCTGGTGCAGCACGTCGAAAACCTCCCCATGGTGGGCAAGCCCCTCTTTGGCCTCCTCTCTGACGTCGTCTACGTCGGCAGGGACCACACGCTCCCTTACATCTCCATCGAAGGTGAGACGAAAAACAACTTCTTGATTTTTGGTATTTACATTTTATACATAAACTACAGATCTTGTCAATTATATTAGGAAAATCCAATAATCCATTTATAATAAAGAGCACATGACTAGTTTTTTTAATGATTGTATTGTCGGAAGGGAAAATAAAACCTACACGCTATTCTTATATAGGATTTAGAGTATCTTATGTAATATGAGAGAAAAGAGGAAAAATAGAACCACAAATATACATTTATGTGAGGCTTTTCTGGAATGTACACTGCTAACATGTGTCACGTGTATGAAATAATATACTGCTAAACAGGGTTTTCCTTAGTGTTTTTTTTTCTTTGGGGGGGGGGGGGTAACGATGTGCTTACTAGGTACATGGTAGTGGTGGTCAGTAGGGAGAAAGTGGCGAAGGTGATTACAACTAGTACATGATTGCACAATTTTGTGTTCTAATTGGTCAGTAGGGAGTTTCCCATGACAAGAGGGGCCTTTTATATCGATAGTACTGCATCTTTGCACATATTTGCGGTATTCCAGTTTACACAGATATGTTACCAATATATTTTCTTTTGGTCATGCATTTTAAGCCCAACTAACCATTGAGTAGCCCTTCACACAAAAAAAAGAGGAAGGATCATATGGTTTGCTATAGGAAATCTGATTCATCTTTGGATAACTATATAAGCGAAATAACCAAATAGAACTACACTCCTAATTGAAAATTGATGCAGAATAATCACAAGTTAGTGTAGCTTCTAATATTATCGGATTACGACTTTGTTAGTGTAGCTTCTAATATTATCTAAGTTTCCTTTGCCTGCTTTTCTGTTCAGGAAATAAAATTTGAACCAAATGTTATGTGCAAGAGACCTTGTTCATATAGTAAGTGAAAGTAAGATAATTCCACTACAGCTTCTCTGGTGATAAAAAAAAAATATGTCCAAGCAATTTGAACCAAATCGTTTTAGTCGATGATGTTCCTTATTAGGTCGATCTGAGCCTCTTATTAGTCTTTTTGCTTTTGACTTGCGCTATCTTTGCTTGGTTGCAGTTTGACTGGGTTGTTTTCAAAGGGTTTGATGCAATAATTGCTTGGTTTGGATACTTTTAAGATGGTGTGATATTTGACTATTTTTAATTTCATATTTTGAAATGTAATTGTTGTTCCATATCAATTTGCGCTTTTTGTTTTTAAAAGAGGCGATGATGATATTCCTTTTCAATGTGGCTTTCTTTTTCCTGTCTTTCGATGGCGTGGTGGCTCAGCTGCAGCCGGTTTGGTAAGATGTACGTGATTTAAAAATCAACATTCTGATGGAATCTCTCTTTATTCATTCATTCTTTCATATCTATAAAAATGGGATAATGACAACAATGAGAATTCTCATTGAGTGAGTCTCTACTGTGATGGTGAAACATGTTCCTGGGGCCATTTGTCGATCTGAGCCTCTTATCTGTCTTCTTTCTTTTGGCTTGTTTTTTGGTGTATTGGGTTGCAATTTGGGTTCGGTTCCTGGAAACTAAATTTTGGAGGCAGTTAAAGAAACATGGAAGTAGAAGCCTTTTATTCAAAAAACAAGAATATGGTGTTTAGCGTTTTTGACGTTTAATTAGAGTGTTTGTATCATGTACGATATCTGCAGAAATTGACAACAATTTTTTAGTGTATGTGCTTCCTAGCTTACTTGCTTGGATATGCTTATCCAACTTTGAGTGCTTCAAGGCTATGGAGATGGGGAGGGTTCATAGGCGTATGCCTTTCTAAAGGGTGATCGAAAATGGGAGGCTAGAGATATATAGATGAGAGAGCTTACTTGTGGCTGGTTGAAAGGTTTTACTAGTGTCGATATAGATACGGAAGCCGGAAGAGCTTTCTTGAGGTTTCTTGGTAAGTGACAACTGCTCCTTCAACCTCCCTATTTCAACTTTTTCCTGAACTAGGAAGCCATCTATGTTGCACAGATACGAATGTGACACTATTCAGCTTATAAAAGGTATTTTCTGCTACATTTTATTTTATGTCGTTTGGCTTGGCTTGTCTGCATTAACTTGGTCGGTATCTTGCTGGAATATTTTGCTAGGTTGTTGGTCGGCATCATGGTGGTTGGGTGGTACCTTTGGTGGATGGATTTGATCTGACCCTAACTTTGTTTGTTGTATTTTCTTGAAGTATAGATACTTCACTAAGTTGCAAAAATTTATCTTTGCTTGCCTTTGTTGCATTTTTTTGTTGGGTTTACAATTTTGCTTTGTTGCTGGTTAAGGTTTCCTGGCTTTAGTGCTCTTGCTAACTTGGTACTCTTGCATTATCTGGATTGTTTCAGGTTTGCAGTTTGGGTGACAAAATATATACTACATATGCATTTCCTGGCTTTAGTACCGAAAGGTTTGTTGCTGTATTGTAGTCTTCTTTGTTTTATTTTTGGCAAGTTGGATTTTCAGTATTAAAGATTGGTGGGTTGATACAATTTGGTCATATAATATTGATACTTTTGAAGTTTTCTTGCATTAATATAAATTATATATATAACTATTATGATTTATGGGCGTTGATGAGATACTTTGGACTTTGGAGGTTCTATGTTGCTTGTAGGCTATGATTTATGGACGTGTTGATGAGATACAAAATTAAAAAGTCTGTTGAGATGCACCAAGAGGTATTTTATTCAGACCATAAGGTATTTCCTCACATGTGCTAAATTTTGTTGAATAAATCATTTTTTTTTGATGGGATGATAGAAATGATCTTTATTACTATCTTTTTCTAGTGCAAACCTGGGGAAGATTTTGCAATTGCATGTTTGAGTTAACAAGTTATATGAGACTTGAGGGGAAGTCTATACAAAGCTTCACACAAGAAATTGTTGGCAATACATGTAGTATGCTGAGGTCAAAAGTTTTAGTATTGGTAATTTTCTAAAACCTACTTCCTGAGACCCTCATAGTTTTAACAACTTACACTACATCCAGTTGCCTCTGCATGTTGATGGTGAGCAGAACATTTTAGTGCTTATGGTTGACCATTGCCGCACATGAAGTTTCATCTTTTTTCAAGATATTGTATATGTATTCCTTTTACAGATGTATTATTTTGCTTTCTGCTATCTTCAGGAAAGACACTTATGTTGCTTTGTACCTCCAATCTCTCAACTTGACCGAATAATTTTCTACAAGTAGAACGCATCAACTTTCCTTATAAGTTGTTCTCAATTTCCCATAACTGTATGTTCAGTTGGAGAAAAGAAGATATTCTCAATGGTGAAATTATACTCATATTATGTATTTACTTGATTGGGATATTGTCGACATGAGAGGATAGTCATAGAAATGTCTGCATTATACTTGAATTGGCTCATCGAGAAGTGGGGAGGCATGTAGATATAAATGTTGAGACAATGAATATTAATGGATACATCTCAAAGTAGGAGTTTGGTTCCAGCAAGTTTATTCTTCCTTTCTTTATTATGCATATCCATCTTTTGATTCAAATAATGGATTTGTTTCCTCTTCAGCTTATTCTGAGGAAGTTGACAGCCCATGCTAGATGGAGGAACACAAATTAAGTTGGAAATCTATTTTTTGATTAATCATTAATTTGTCTACCTGAAGTTCATTGTTGTTGATCTGGATGGTTTACTAACCTGTGCATAGGTTCATTTTTCATTGTTTCAGGAGAGTGATGTAATCTCATCATTAAAAACTACTACATGCCTGCCGATTTGCGTGCGGAGTAACTTCTCAGTTTATTGGATAATTTATGTTTTTTGGACTGAACTATTGTTAGACTATAACTATAACTTCTTATATTTTCTCAGTTTTTAGATTTTCATACCATTCTCCGTTTATATTATAATTTCTCAGTTTTTTGTTTGCAAATTAATGTGCAGATAGTACGAGACGGTAAGTTTGGTTCTCTAGGTACGTAACTTTGCATGCAATGTCGTTCGCGATATATGAAGACATTTTGTTGATGAAGATAAGTTACATTTTATTTTGTACCTTTATTGATTATCAAGTTTCTCCTTTTAACTTATGTGTTGACAGTTTTGAAGGGATATACAATGTTGGCTTTGGAAGGGATGTCACTATTTGGTATTGGTGAATGCAATATTTTAATATTTTGAGGCCGGCTGCCCTAAAAGTGAAAGATGTATATATTTTTGAAATGTAATGGTGATATGTTGGTGAAACAAAAGTTGAAAAAAGAGCGAAATGTTTTGAAATGTAATTAAGATGATGTGATATTTGGATATTTTTTAATAAAATGTTTCAAATGTTAGTTAAATTTCATATTTCTGTTGTCTCAGGAAATTAATATGATTTTTATAACGCATTGAATTATGAGCATTGACAGGTGATATATATGTGTGCGAATGGCAAGAACAAAACGTTATAAAGTGTCATGTATAAGTTCTTTTTATAACGTTTCATGAACGCTTTCTGAATAGTTTCAGAACCAGATCATTTTAGTAAACGTTATGTATATATAATCTATTCATAACGCTTTAGGATAGATATATTATATATAATGATAATATTAATGTCGTTTTCAAATTTAATGTTATATATAATTGACTTAATTATGTCATTTTTAATAATAAAAAAGTGTCACATAAGTGTAAGTCAAATATAATGGTTTTTCTAAACTTTTATAACACCGTGTTCATGACGGTTGCCTGCTTCAAAACAACCGTCATAAATTGTCATATATTACGGTTTTTATCCGTCATAAAATGGTATTTTTCTTGTAGTGAAACCTAACAGAGAGGCTATGCACAAATTTGTACTGTAGGGTTAGGAAAGAAATATGGCCATAAACTTACATCACTTGCCACTTACATCACTTGCCAGTTACTGCCAAATAAGCATTTAGGTGGAGTTCTCAGAAAAAGGCATCCTTCAGGCAGACTTGACTTGCCAATTCCTTATGCTGAAATTCTTTAATGCACATTTCTAATGTAATAATAAAGGCGAAAATGAATATAAAAAAAAAGTTATGTATGATCGTTTTCGAAGATCCTATACATGTTTTAGGTGATTTCCAGTTTCTCTTTTTTACTCTATCTAAGCTGAACTTGGTTCCAGCTTGCGAGGGCATGCTGAAAAGTAGATTAATTATCTTCATTTTTTGCACACAAAAAATCTTTATTTTATGCATTCATTATTTTATGTATTTTTCATTTCTATGTAGCATTGGTGATATTCTTTCATATACTTTGTACTTATAAATATTGGCCAAAAGTTCTTATAAAATTTGTTACGTTCTAGTTAAAATGTAACCTCTTTGTTTTCTATATAAGAAAAAAAACAACATTCAAGGAAAATTATGAGCAAGAAATAGAAAGTATGTACATACATGGAAAATCTGAAAAATGTTCTCCTTTTTCTACTTTGGAGCATGTGCTCATCTTTCTCCTTCTGAAACGAAATGGGCATGGAAGAACACATTTTCCAAAATTATTATAAAAGCTTGATTTACATGTGTTACACACTCCAAAATATTCTAAGAAATATCAATATTAGTACTGTATCCATGTTTCTGTAGTTGAAAATGTGTTCTTCCGTAGGTGTTATAATTTTGGAAGCCCGAACCAGAAATGTCTAAAGCAAGTAAGAGAGCGGTCCACCTAGTGAACAACAGAGAGTTTATCCAACTGATTTGGCACATGTAAATGTAGAAAATAATAGTTGGGATGAATTTTATTGATGGACTACTTCACTACTTATAGGGAGTCTAGCTCCTCTACATACTACAAATTCCGATGTGGGACTAAAAGTCCCTTATTGATTCTCAACACTCCCCCTCAAGATGGGCGATAGATATTAATCATCCCCATCTTGTTACATAGCTTTGACAGACTCAATGAACTAAGACCCTTAGTCAGACAGTCTGCCACTTGTTCTTCTGAGCGAACATAGTCAATCTTCAGTATCCCTTGTTCCAACTTTTCCTTGATGAAGAATCGATCGATCTCGATGTGCTTCGTTCTGTCGTGCTGAACCGGATTGTTCACTATACTTATCGCAGCTTGACTATCGCTCCGAAGGTGCAATGGTGTCCCCTTGTCTAGCTTCAACTCTGTCAGCAACGCCTTTACCCATAGCAATTCTGATACTCCTAGAGCCATTGCTCTGTATTCTGCTTCAGCTGTCGACCGTGCTACCACTGACTGTTTCTTGCTTCTCCATGAAACCAGGTTTCCTCCTACAAAAACACAGTACCCTGTGGTAGACCTTATGTCGTCTATACAGCTTGCCCAGTCTGTATCGCAGTATCCCTCAACATCTGTGCATCCATTCTTCTTAAACCATAGTCCTTTTCCCGGCGTCCCTTTCAGATATCTTAGGATCTGAAATACTGCATCCATATGACCCGTTCTTGGATCATGCATATAGCGGCTTACAACACTTACTGCAAATGAGATATCAGGGCGAGTATGCCCTAGATAAATCAGTCTGCCTACTAGCCTTTGATACCTTTCGCGATCAATAGGCTCTCCTGCTTCTGCTCCCATCTTGCACTTCTGGTCAATTGGAGTGACTGCTGCTCGGCATCCCAGCATTCCTGTCTCCTTCAGCAGATCTAGTACATATTTCCTTTGTGAAAGAACAATTCCTTGTTCACCATTACACACCTCGATACCCAAAAAGTATCTCATCTCCCCCAGGTCCTTCACCTCAAACTCTTTGGCGAGTTTCGTCTTCAGCTTAGTGATCTCATCAGCATCATCACCTGTGATTACTATATCATCCACATATACAGCAAGTATAGTTATGTGGCCTCTTGCATGCTGGAGGAAGACCGTGTGATCTGCATTTGTCTGATGGTACCCCATGCCAGTGACAGCCTTTCTGAATCTGTCAAACCAGACTCGAGGAGATTGCTTCAGCCCGTACAGCGACTTCTTCAGTTTGCACACTTTTCCATGTGACGTTCCTTCACCTGAATCTGACACAGAGTAGCACCCCGGAGGAGTCTCCATGTAAACTTCTTCTTGTAGGTCTCCATGAAGAAATACGTTCTTTACGTCTAACTGGTGTAGCTTCCACCCATAGTTTGCTGTAATGGAGACCAGTGTTCTTACGGTACTCATCTTCGCTACTGGGGCAAAAGTCTCATCATAATCGATACCATATGTCTGGGTATAGCCTTTTGCAACCAGTCTCGCCTTGTATCGTTCAACTTTTTCTTCTGGTGTCTCCTTCACTGTGTAAACCCATTTGCATCCCACAGCTTTCTTTCCTTCAGGTAATGGCACCAGCTCCCATGTCTTATTTTTCTCTAGTGCCCCAAGTTCTTCCATTATTACGGCTTTCCATCTTGGGTCCTTCTTTGCTTCCTGCCAATTCTTAGGTAAAGAAGTGGAGTCTAACGAAGTGAGGAATGTTTGATAAGTCGGAGAAATATTAGAATAAGATAGGTAGTTGGCGATATCATGTTCATAATCTTTATAACGAATAGGAGCCTTTTCCGCATTAATGCGAGAAGACCTCCTTAAGGGAGCAATGGGTGGTGGAGAAAGCATACCATCCGAATCGGAGAGATCCGCTTCCGAATCCGAGCGATCCGGTGCGGCAGTAACATCTTCAGGAGTCGGGGCAGGAGTAGACGAGGGACTTGGCACTATAGGCACAGGGTACGGCACAGTACTGGACCTCTGCTGTCTTCTTCTGTAAACTTGGAGCTCCTTTTCCCTTGTCTGCTTCTCCCCCTGCGTAATGTACGTATTGTCTTCTTCATCCTCCGTATCAGTATTAGTGATGTTGTCTCCCCCTTTCTGCCAGTCTGTCACGACAGGACAAGGTACCGATCCGACAACGACGTTTGGGCGTACTACCTCCCCCTCACGTCTAACACCCGCTATGTGAGGCGTGTTCCCAAACGCAGAACCTTCGTCCGAACCATAATAAGGTTCCAGCTCTCTGAATGTAACGTCCATGCTTACAAACAGCTTCCGTTCAACCGGGCTCCAGCATACGTAACCCTTCTGTGTCCCGGTGTACCCAACAAAGATACACTTAAGTGCTCGAGGATCCAGCTTACCAACACCAGGCCTGTTATCGTGGACGAAGCATACACAACCAAATACTTTCGTAGGAACGGTGTATGCAGTTGTCCCCGTGAGCATTTCCAAAGGCGTCTTCCAGTCCAGTAATTGAGAGGGCATCCTGTTGATGAGATAAGAGGCTGTCAAGACAGCCTGCCCCCACAAAAATTTAGGGACATTCATAGCCAGCATCATTGTCCGAGCCACCTCCAGCAGGTGCCTATTCTTTCGCTCGGCAACACCATTTTGAGCCGGTGTATAAGCACAAGAGGTTTGATGCAGTATACCATGAGAGGATAAATACGCAGCAAACCTCTTATGGGTATATTCCGTCCCATTATCCGACCGAAAACACTTAACACGAGCATTATACTGTGTCCGCACCCGTTGATGGAAGCTTTGAAATGCTTCGAAAACATCACTTTTATTCTTCAGTAGGTAGACCCACGTTACGTGGGTAGAGCAGTCAATAAAAGTAACAAACCATCTATAACCGTTAACACCGTTTGTAGGACAAGGGCCCCACACATCAGAATGAATCATATCAAAAGCAGCAGAACATCGATGCCCAGAATGCACATAGGAGCTTCTGGTATGTTTCCCCAACTCACAAGAATCACAAACTAACAACTCTTTATTTGCTTTTTGATATAATGACGGATACAGTCGACCAATAACGGGAAAAGAAGAACGTCCTACACGCTGATGTTGGAGGAGCAGCTCGGCTTCGACACTTCGACTTCGGACTTCCGGTTGGGCG
This sequence comes from Iris pallida, assembly GCA_029216955.1. Lineage (NCBI taxonomy): Eukaryota > Viridiplantae > Streptophyta > Magnoliopsida > Asparagales > Iridaceae > Iris > Iris pallida. The sequence continues at coordinate 8,251,189 of JANAVB010031818.1, forward strand.
TCTGCAACCAAAGATGCCAGTGTTCTATCCAGACCATTCCTGTCCAAGTACCATAGACCCTTATGCCATGTGCCAGTGCCTAGTCGTCTCCCCGTTCCCTTCTCCTGAAAAGTTACCTTAGGAATATCAAAGGAAACAATACGGTTTAGATCAAGGATAATGGCGCTAATGGAAATAAGATTGACAGGAAAGGAAGGAGCATGTAAGACATTAGATAGAGTGATGGAAGGAGTGCAATCAACAGTGCCTTTACCCGTAACCGGCCTGTAGGTACCATCAGCAGTCTGAATGCTTTCAGGCGGCGTTAGAGGAGAGTATTCCCGGAACTCTCCTCGGGACCCCGTGACATGGCAAGATGCCCCAGAGTCCATAATCCAAGCTGGCTGAGAGACAGATGCAAGAGCACGCGGAGGTATACCGGCACTGGTTTGGGAGAAGTAAGTGCAGTAATCTCCTGTAGCGGACGGCACCCCAGGAATGACTTGTCTTTCACCAGAACCAAGCTTTGAGCCGCGCATCTTCTCGAGAACTTCCCTCTCAAATGGAGTGATGTCCGCCAGCTGATTGTCCCTACCTTCATCCGCCAGATGCGCCTTATTGTCTCCAGAGTAAGTGTCCCTTCCACCACCGTAGCTGCCTCGACCACCTCGTCGTCCACCGCGACCACGACCCCGACCATTCGAGGGAGTCCGTGTCGATTTTGGACAAAAGCGGATGTAATGCCCTGTGTCACCACAGTTGTAGCAAACGCCTCCCGTAGAAGGAGGCTGTGTGAAAGTGGCAAGAGCAGATGTGTCAACTCCGGCCTGCTCCCCCTGGGAGATACCCTTGGTAGGCATCAGCTTCAATCGTGCTTCTTCTTGTGCCATGGCAGCTATGGCGTCCTCTAATGTCGGCAGCGTCGGTTGTGCGAGAAGGACATTCCGCCGTTGCTTAAACGCTGGGTTGAGCCCCTTCAAAAACTTCATCATCCGTTGCTGCGAAATATAATCCAGAAATTTCTGGAAATATTTGGCAAAAGTCGGTTCAACCTGAGCATCCTCCATGCCAAGAGGATCATAATGGTCAAGATCAGACCAGTACTTCTTCAACAAGGCAGCGTACTCAGAGATGGTACGATCGTCTTGGATTACCCTATCGAGCTCATCCTGCAGTTGGAAGACTCGCATGGGGTTACCCGAACCGGAGTACATGTCCTTCAACGTTCTCCAGATATCAGCAGCTCCCTCCATTGCTTCAACGTTACCCGACACTTGGTCGGTCAAAGAGGCTGTCAACCAACCAGCCACGACATTGTTGACAATGTCCCATACAGCAAACTCCTTCGAGGAGTGATCGACAGGGGCCGTTGTGTGGCCATCAACATAACCAACCAAGCCACGTCCCTTCAGCGTCCGCATCGCCTGCCGCGACCATTTCAAGTAGTTGGTCGTGCCTTCCAACTTCGTCTCCAGCTTGTCCAACTTCCCCATTTTGTACGGTGACGGATCCACATCAGTATGGGTCACGCGTGGGGTCGCCTCCGGTAATCTCTTGGTCAGGAGATCCTCGACCAGGGCCTTCATTTCTTCTGCTGTCAACTTCTCATAGATAGAATCCATGACTTCTGCAACTGCAATCAGTGAGGTGTTGTTGTTTCCGGAGTCGTCTTCTTTGGAGTCGTCTTCGTCTTAGTCAGCTACCGGGGGGAAACAACAAAACGAGATCCCTCACTGATATGTCGTAGTTTATACGACCAACTAGAACCGCGTCATGATAACGCGTTCGGACGGCTCAAGGATAACCAACGTAGTTGTGCCTCCTTGTATGAGACAAACCAGAGGTATACCAGCCGTGCAGAAACGATTGTAAAGACAATGTTTCTGAGATACGAAGATCTAAAGAGATTCGTATTCGTAGCAGAGCTTCTAAAAAGAAGGTACTAATTCTCGAAGGCAACTACAGAGATCTTCTAAAGAGAATGAACTCTGATTCTCGAGGCAACTACAGAGATCTTCTAAAGAGAAGAAATCTGTTTTTTTTTTTTGTGGAAACAGCAAAAAGAAAACCCTAAAAAGGGTGCTGTAGCAGCAGTAAAGGGGCGGGGGGGGCGGCGCTGGAGGGGGGAAGGGGGCCGGCGGGTCAGCGGGGGGGGGGGGGGGGGCGCGGGTCAGCGGGGGGGGGGGGGGGGGAAGGGGGGTTGGGGGGGGGGAAAGGGGGGCTGCTCCGGGAGGGGGAGGAAAGGGGGGTCGAGGGGGGGCTGCTCCGGGAGGGGGCTAAAAAAAAATTTTTTTTTTTTTTGTGTGGAGAGAGAGAGAGAGAGTTATGGCTCTGATACCATGTAGAAAATAATAGTTGGGATGAGTTTTATTGATGGACTACTTCACTACTTATAGGGAGTCTAGCTCCTCTACATACTACAAATTCCGATGTGGGACTAAAAGTCCCTTATTGATTCTCAACAGTAAATCCAACTGATTTGGCACTCATCAGAATGCAGGATGATGCAACACGCCCCTGGGCAACTGCTTGCAGCTTGCTTTTTGACTATGTTAAAACACAAACTCAAGTATGTCTTTCCTATGAGAAGTTTATCAAAAGTTATCCTGCCTGAACTCACGAGCAACCAGTGTGTGGACTGAAGTTGAGAGTGTAGTCATCAGCATTAGCAAGGAGAGGAAGTCAATTCGAGCTAGCAGAACTTTGTATCAGCTGGTATCATGTAGTTTCCCTCCCGTTCTATTTGAAGGGGCCCTCGTTACATTTAGGGGTGTCAACGGATGCTTATCGGTATGGACAAGACAATATCTGTATCCGTATCCGATTTTTTTTTGTAATATGCGAATCCGATCCGATATCCGAACGGATATCTCTTTTGACACTCCAAATTCGTATCCATCTAGTTTAACGGATATCGGATAATATCCGATCTGACTAGCTAAAAAATTCGAATGCTAGTATTCGAATATCCGAAATCCAAAATATTAAAAATTTAGTTATTATCCGAATATCCGAAAACCAAATTCAATTTCTCTACATATTTGAGTCCTTTCTTCTTCTGTTGTAAATTGTAATTAATATATATTACTATTATATATAAATTATATTATAATTAATTTATGTAAAAGTCAGTTGAGAATGAAATACTTTAATCTTCTCTATTAATTAATATATATTACGTATACAATATACTATAATATATATAAAATTTTGGATATCCGAATCCGATATCCGAATTTGATGTCCAAAATTTGCAATTTAAAGTCGGATCGGATATTAACGGATTCGAATACCTTAATATCCAAATTCGTATCCGAAAATGGATAACATCCGAAAAATATTCGGATATCTGAATCCGATATCCGAAATTTCGAAAATTATCTGAAAGTTTGGATACGGAATCGGATCGGATTCGAATTTTCGACTATCCATTGACAGGTCTAATTACATTACTCAGCAAATTGACTCCAGCTCAGTCATTCCAGGTCAGTAAATTAGCTACTCCATCAACGATCAGTTAGTTAGAATTAGTTGCTTGATTCTTGCAAATTCCGAATGAGGAGGAGAGAAGAGTATGGAGAATTGATTATTTTCCTTTCTAGTTTCAACTATTTTACAGTTCCTTTCAATTGTGTTTCCTTATATCTAACAATAGTAAAATCCTAGAATTACATTCGAGTTATTTGTCTATTGGCTTCTTCTTCATTTACTGTAATTTCTTCTAAATTGATGGCTTATTTTACTCGAGCTCAGTCCCTGGCGCGTCCGTTGTTTTGGAACCTATGGGCTATTGGCGTGTCTATTGGCTTCTTCTTCATTTACTGCTAATATTCTCCTAGCTTCTCCTATGTCAGGCCAGAAGATCACTAGAGAAGCTTTCCGCCCTCATCCAAACATTTGAGAGCTTAAAGAGAAACATTTAAAAATTGTATTATCCATGTAAGAAAAAGCATTTGAATTGTATTAGTAATGTAATACCAATAAGACTTGACCTTTTTATATTGGTTATCTCCAATAGCTCTTAAACCTTGTGTTGATATATTTAGTAAAAAAATATGTTATATTTAGTATGGAAATATCTTGAGGACATATTTGGGATGCCAGGATATGACACTGGATATTCCATGATGTAAAGGCTATATAAAGCCTATGAGATTATCAATAAAATATATCGGTCAATCTCAACATGGTATCAGAGCCACCTTTCCACAAACCCTAATCCTAACCGCCACCAAAACCCTAACCCTAACCCCTCTTCTTTCGTCTCCCTCCCCGCTCCCGTTGCCGCTCCCGCTGCCGCTTCCGCTGCCGCTACCGCTGCTGCTACTGCTGCGGCCACTACTGCCGCTGCCGCGGTACCATTGCTGTCGCTGCCGTTGTCGCTGTCGCGGCTGACTGCTGCTGCTGCGGCCACTGCTGCCGATGTCGCTGTTGCGGCTGGCTGTTGCTGCTGCGGCTGACTGCTGCCGCTGTGGTTGCCGATATGCGTGCCTCCATCTGAGGCCGACGAAGACGAAGAAGACGACGAGGACGAAGGAGATGTCGATGCCTAGATCCGATGAAATCAGACATGTTCGGATCTAGAAGAAGACGACGAGGATGAGCGTGAGTCGTGGAGCAAGTGTGACGTGATCGAAGAAGAAGCATCGATGGAGGCGATCCTCAAGAAGCTGGATGCTGACGATGTGACGACGTTGATGAAGTTGATGAAGGTGTCGGCTGGTGAGAGCACGATACGAAAGCCGCCAAAGTTGGAACCACCCTCCATCGATCTGAAGCTGGACGGACCAGCCACCTATCTGAGTTGGTCACGGCGGGTGAGAAGAACCCTTGCAGGAAAGAACCTAGAGGGATTTTTGACGGGCGAGAAGACACAGCCGGACGAGGGCTCGACAGGACGCGACGAGTGGAAATCCACTCATATGGTGATTTACATATCTGGCTTCTCAATTCCTTAGTCCAGTCTATAGCCTCCACAGTAGATGGAATTGAGATGGTGAAAGACGTATGGGAGAAGCTGAGGAGAACCTATGATGGTGTAGGGAACAACTTACGGATCTTCCAGATAAAAGGAGAGATCGATGACACTGTACAGGGAGAGAAGACGGTACAGGAGTACGCCACAGAGTTGGAGCGTCTCTGACTAGATTATAATCACTCCTCAAAACGGGCAAGCTGCGGGGACCCAAAGTACAAGGAGAGACATATGTGTCTGCAGGAGAGGACGATGAAATTCCTCAAAGGGCTGAATATTGTATTCTCACAGAGGACAGCCTTACTTCTCGCACAACCAGAGATTCCTAGTCTCGAGGAGGCTATCTCAACCATGATCCAGGAGAAGACGCGCATCAAACTACAGGCAGGGACAGGTGGTCCCCCCGAAGAAAAGTCAGCACTAGCGGTTACTAGCTCGGGTGACACAGGACCCAAGGGAGAGCTCTGGCAACACAATCGACAGTGCTACAACTGCGGGAAGATGGGCCATCATCGGTATGCTTGTACCAAATCACCTAAGAATGGAGACTCAGGTGGTGGACGTGGACGAGGATATGGTGGACGTGGTCGTGGTCGAGAGGCCGACGAGGCGGCCGAGGAGGTTATCGGACAAACCTGCTGGTAGCAGAAGGGAATGAAGGAGCTGGTGGCACCTTTACTGAGGAGGATCAGGCACTGCTGGAGATCAGGCACTGCTGGAGATCAGGCACTGCTGGACCTGCTGGAGAAAAAGCAGAGAGAGTCCACCGAAGGAGAGATATCCACCCCATTCTTCGTTGGAGGCAACGTCGCTATGTATACCCACCCATCAGAAGGTACTGACGAGTCACTCGCTCTTGCATCTATGTCTTCCCTTAAAACGTCAGACTGGATTATCGACTCAGGAGCATTTCGACATGTGACCGGGAACGCTAGTGAGTTTTCTTCATACACTCACCTATCATCAGCAGACACCATTCAGACTGCAGATGGCACTTTCCAAACAGTGGTCGGTAAGGGTACTGTTAATTGTACAGGTTCAGTAAGATTATCCAATGTGCTATATGCTCCATCCTTTTCAGTTAGTCTCTTGTCTATTAGTCCTATAATTCTCCAACTGAAATGCATTATTTCTTTTGATATTCCTAAGGTGATCTTGCAGGAGAAAGGGACGGGACGAAAACTTGGGACTGGCACCTGGCATGAGGGACTGTGGTACCTAGATCGAGAAGGACTGGACGCAGCATTGGTATTTATGGCAGAGAAGGCTGTAATGGGAGAGCTGCGGCAGAGGACTGGAGATACTTTGATACTTCATCATAGGAGGATGGGACATTCTTCCTTTGATACTCTAAGTAAGTTGTATCCAGAGATGTATGCAAAATTAAATAAACAGAAATTAGTATGTGATGCATGCGAGTTAGGGAAACTTACTAGGAGCTCATATGTTGGTACTGGTCATAAGAGCTCTTTTGCTTTTGAGGTAGTACATTCTGATGTTCGGGGTCCATGTGCTACTAACACTATGAATGGGTATAAGTACTTTGTTTCCTTTATTAATTGTGCATCTCGTGTCACCTGGCTGTATTTAATAAAAAAAAACAAGAGTGATGTATTTGCTTATTTTCGGGACTTTCGTAAGCATGTCCAGACACGGTACAATACAGTGGTGAAGGTACTGAGGTCTGACAATGGTACGGAGTATACCAACATGACGCTTGCAGAGTACTTGTCAGCACACGGCATACAGCATCAGACCACTTGTGTATACACACCAGCACAAAATGGAGTAGCAGAAAGGAAGAACCGACACCTTCTGGAGACCGCAAGAAGTATGATGATCGACATGAATGTCCCACAACATCTATGGGGACATGCAGTGTTGACAGCAGCTCAACTTATCAACAGGATGCCTTCAAAAGTCCTTCCACTGAAGGTGTTCGGGTGTGTGTTTTGTGAAGGACAACAGACCATCAATTGGAAAACTTGACCCTAGAGCGGTCAAGTGCATCTTCGTAGGCTACTCAGCGACTCAGAAGGGGTATGTGTGCTGGAGTCCAGTAGAGAAGAAGAAATTTGTTAGTATGGATGTCCACTTCCGGGAGCATGAGCCATATTACCGCCAGGAGGGAACTTCGCACAACACGCCTAATACTACCAGTATAAGGCGAGAGGGGGAGATGGACTTGGTGGTAACCGATTTAGAAGTTTGGCATAGAGACATGGTTGAGGAGGAACATGAAGGTGAAGCGGAACAGAGGAAGGAGATGAGAAGTGTTAGGCCTACGGCTCAGGGGGAGTTACTTACCTACAGCAGGAGAGAGAAGCAAACTGCAGGACCAGTACCCACAGTGCCAATGCTAAGTCCCTTGCATGCGTCTGTCCCTTCTCCTGAGACACCTACACCACCATCCTCCTCATCTATACCACCATCCTCCTCAGGTGATATCATTCCTCCTACTTCTTCCACACCACTATCTATACGAAGGACTACTCGCAGTAATGCGGGAAATCCTCCGGACAGATATGGTTGCGATCTTGCTAAGTTTATTTCTTATGATCATATCTCCTCTTCTCATTGAGCATTTATAGCATCTTTGGATAGTATTACTGTACCTAACAATTGGCAGGTTGCCAAGAACGATCCAAAGTGGAAAGCGGCGATGCACGAGGAGTTGGGAGCTCTTGAGAAGAACCACACTTGGGAGCTGGTGAGCCTGCCAGAAGGAAAAAGAGTAGTAGGATGCAAATGGGTTTTCACTGTGAAGTAGAACCCAGATTGACAGGTTGAACGCTACAAAGCTCGACTGGTGGCAAAAGGATACAGTCAGACGTACGATATCGACTATGACGAGACCTTTGCACCAGTGGCGAAGATGAGCACTGTCAAGATCTTGATCTCCCTGGCAGCCAATGGAGGGTGGAAGCTACACCAACTAGATGTGAAGAATGCATTTCTTCATGGGGATCTAGTGGAGGAGGTATACATGGAGACACCACCAGGATTCGGTACCAAACAAACAGAAGGCAAGGTCTGCAGACTGAAGAAGTCCCTCTATGGACTGAAGCAATCTCCTCGAGCATGGTTTGACAGGTTCAGGAGAGCAATGATAGGGATGGGATATCAGCAGATCAATGTTGATCATACTGTCTTCTTCAGACGAAGTGGAGGCCACATCAACATGCTTGTTGTATATGTAGATGATATGATTATCACAGGCGATGATGAGCAGGAGATCGCCCAACTCAAAGAAAAGCGTGGCAAGAAGTTTGAGGTGAAGGATCTTGGCCCTCTTCGATACTTCCTTGGGATTGAGATTGCTCGAGATACAGAGGGAATTGTTCTTTCTCAAAGGAAGTACGCACTGGACCTACTTACGAAAACAGGGATGATGGAATGCAAACCAGCTACGACACCGATAGACCAGAAGTTCAAACTGGATGCTGAAGCTGGAGAACCAGTTGACCAGGATAGATATCAGAGATTGGTGGGTAAGTTGATCTACTTAAGCCACACTCGACCTGATATCATCTTTGCGGTCAGCGTAGTGAGCCGCTACATGCATGACCCCCGAAAGGGTCATATGGACGCAGTGTACCAGATTCTGAGGTACTTAAAGGGAGCTCCCGGAAGGGACTGATTTTCAGAAAAAATAATCACGGGAGCATCGAGGGCTATTATGATTCTGACTGGGCTAGCTGTGCTGACGACAGATCCACATCAGGGTACTGCATATTTGTAGGAGGCAACTTGGTCTCTTGGAGGAGTAAGAAGCAGTCAGTGGTGGCTAGATCAACAGCTGAAACAGAGTATAGAGCTATGGCCTTGAGAGTCACAAAGCTATTATGGTTAAAGAATATGCTGACTGAGCTAAAGCTGGACCATGGAGCCAAGATGAAGCTATGGTGTGACAATCGGTCAGCTATTAGTATTGCCAACAATCCAGTGCAGCATGACAAGACCAAACATATCGAGATTGACAGATTTTTTTTCAAAGAAAAGCTTGATAAAGGACTACTAGAGCTGGACTACGTTCCAACCAAAGATCAGGTACCAGACGGACTGACCAAGGGGCTTAGCTCTATCAACATGATGAGAGGATGTGACAAGATGGACTTAGTGAATATCTTTCGCCCATCTTGAGGGGGAGCGTTGATATATTTAGTAAGAGAATATGTTATATTTAGTATGTGAATATCCTGAGGACATATTTGGGATGCCAGAATATGCCACAGGATATTCCATTGGATATTCCATGATATAAAGGCTATATAAAGCCTATGAGATTATCAATAAAATATATCAATCAATCTCAACACCTTGTAATCACCTTGAAATGAAAACATGATAATTGTATCATCAGAACAAATATTTTTAAGGTATAAGTGCAGCTACATTGAGTAAAACAAAATAGAAAGGCTAAAGACATAGAAATAGAAAAATGAAACTATTGTCAATAAAGTGTCTATCTTGAATAACTTCATAATATTTTTATGACTACTTTTCATTTTGCACCAATTTTGTGTGCGGCAAGTTTGCATTTTCACTTCAAACGTGCTAAATGTATGAACTTATTTACGAAATTCATTTGACATATTATATTGCATAAAGTTGAATATACAAATCATGTTAGTACTATGACCCGCATGATTTAGTAAGAAACGCGGGTCACAATCTTCTTTATCGCGACTCTATCGACTTTGAACATTGATGGCATAATGCAATTATTCCAAACTATCAATTTCTAGAGCAATTGGTCTTACTATCACAGAAATGCAAATCAATTGTGTGTTCTAATTTAGAACTTCCACCAACAAGTGCGTAATTAGGCTTAATTTAGATTGCATTTTCGGGAATGGGCTTCTGTGAGTGGGTCATAAAAATGACATTTGGAGCCTAAATCGATCTTGGTGTCCAATTTTGGACCAATTTTTTAAATCGATCAAGATCGACATAATGTGCATTATCTTTATTTCTCCTTTATTTATCTTAAAATTATCCATGAAGATTAAATTAGGGTTTTGACGAGAATAGGGGTGAACCACTGACAAAATTTTAGAATTTAGAATTATGGTTTTGAAGGTAAAAGAATATTGGGGAGACGGAAGATTAGGAACTAAAATTATTATTCCCCTGGTAGCATGGGTTTATCTACTGCTTAATATCAGAGAGAGAGTTTATAGACTTGATTATATGAAGTTGGAAAGTTATCCTAACAATTAATATTTCCATAGTATAGAACCTTGCAAATAATCTTTCCAGAATTGTCTTATCCAGAGTCCAACTCACTTGAAGAACAGTGTCGACAAACAATGTATTCCTGTTCATTCCTATAAAAGCAATAGGGTTACTGAAACCTTAACAATGTAAGCTAATGTTCCTTCTAACGTAATAAACCCCACAATAAAAAAATAGTTACACTTGATTACAAACAAAAATACGCACATTCCCCGTAGCACAATGTACACTTTCAATTTCCGAATATCTAAGACATTGTATAGATAGTTATCAACTCCAATAATAATGTCAATAACAAGGTATAATCTCTTAGCTACCCCCATTTACATTTCTTGATAAAGATTTACCATTACATTAACAAGGATGCAAACAATAAAACATGATCGTACTCGCCCTTTAGCTAACATCTCAAAGATTTCGCAAATGACACACAAAAAGATGAGACGTACCTCAACTTTCAGTGGTTCGTCACTAACTGTATAAGTAAATCGTTCCAATAATCGATAGGCCCAGGCAAGCACCAATGGAGGCAGTCATTCTGGACTTTGGCGTTCTTCTTGTTCTCAAAAGGATGAAACTGCCTGTAAGGTCCAGAATGCCCATCAGGTCTTAGTAATGAAAGAGGGAAAGTGTCAAGTAGTTTCAGATGCCGACTATCCTCTGATCCATTTCTTGCCCTCTCAAACTCATCCAGCTCGACCTTATACATCACATGATCCAACTCTTTTCCATCATACTCCCCATTTCTGTATGGCCCTGTCTTCTTGCAAGTCCCACCGCTCCACCACTCGCCATTCTCAAAGTGGTCAGGTGCCCACGTTCTATAGAAAACAAGGGGCTTGTGACTGGAGTTGGCCACAAAGCTGAAAACCATTTGAAGAACTTTGCCGTAAGCATAATCATAACCAAGCTCTGTCAGGTTCTTCGCGGGGCAGTAGTGGCAACCAACGACTTGGTTGTTCTCCCAGTAGATTGTTGTCTTGAGAAACCATTGTCCTGCAGAGATCACAACATAGTCGAAGGTATGATAGACGCTAGTCCACTTATTATTCAGGACATCGAGATAAAGCTCGGTCTCTGATTTTGACACGCCATTATCGTCTTCAAAAACATCAGCTTTAACCAGAAAAGGGGACCATATGACTGAGAGGGTGAAGTTGTGGGTACGGAAGTGCCATTTTCTGGATTTGTAATTGTCATCATGGTGCACCTGAACTGCCCGCTCAACCTGGAGTGGAAATAAGGTAGATCAGACGACTTACGACAGAGGAATAATACCAGAATAATGCAAACACAATCAAAGCAACTGCAGTTGGACTTTCAGTTTTGAGGCAAATCGGTTTAATAATACTAGAACATGTTAACAAATGACTAAAACTTACGTAATTTTTCATAATAAACTTGTAAAATGCAAGTTCTCCACTATTAAACTAACTATGTTCATGGAGGAAGTATAGCAGGATGAAGAAATCCACGGGAAAAAACTGAGCATCCGTGGAACTTCCAACTTTCGTTTTGAAGGTGTGTTTTTTAGCAAATGACAGCTAAATGAAACGAGGAAGAGGAGGGAAGAATAACTAAGAGGGACTTTTTATTGGTTAATGGTCAAGTAAAAAAATGAAAACGGGAAATTTCTCAAATTAGTATCTCACCATGATAAGGTACAAGAGGTGACCCGGGTGTCATGGCCTTATGGCAGAAAAGCTGCAATAAATAACGCTTCGTTCTCAGAAGCAGTATTGGTAGGACCATATTTCAAATCGCAGAAAATAGTCGCACTTTATAACTATATACTGTCTTGACAGAGTATCTTATTTAATTATTTTACTTCTTTTTGTGAATAAAAATATATGTTAGCTTAATATTATCTAATATTGTTAATAACATGAATTAGGTTAACTGCACCATCAGAACAGTACTGGAAGAAGTCTGGAAGTCCAAGAGCAAGTAGTAGAATGAATGATATGTATCTTCATCGAAAATATAGAACAACCGCTGCTTTGTTCAGAAAACCTAAGAGTTAATGATACTATAATGTGGTCAATTTCTCCTCTTGGGGGCTATTACAGAAAATGCACGACAGACATAAACTAGACCAAAACACTAACACAGACGTGGTAGGGAGATACTTCAGGGGTAATACCTGACTGATGCATATGCCTTGGAAACTTGAGGGGAAATAATAAACATCAAGAATCATGAACACGGTGAGGTTCAGATTGTTAATGGGATCCAAGATAATACAAGACCATAGGATACCAAGACGTATGTGGTGAGGAAATATTGGAGTTCTATTATTATAGACAAGGTACTCGAAAGCTGCATAACCGAAAAGGCAAGTCTACCCACCAACTGGATTTCTAGGTTTTTTATGGCCACTCTCTCTCTCTCTCTCTCTCTCTTGCTCATAGTTACCTCGGCAAGAAACAGTTGGTATCACCACATAAGTCTCATGTCAGATTGACAAACAGTTATAGAACATCATTTTTTTTGTGGTGCTTTATTGTTTTCCACAGCCGTTTTCCGCTGCCAAAGGTGACATGCGCACCAATGATGACAAGGAGAATGGACCTTGATGGAGGTGATGACTGATTCAACACTAGGATAATGGTATGTGCATGATTAATGAAGGTTGTGGAACCCTATCAGAGAGGCTGTGCTCATATTTGTATTGTAGAGTTAGGAAAGAAATATAGCCATAAACTTACATCACTTGCCAGTTACTACCAAATAAGCATTTAGGTGGAGTTCTCAGAAAAGGCAGTCTTGAGGCAGACTTGACTTGCCAATTCCTTGTGCTGAAATTCTTTAATGTACGTTTCTAATGTAATAATAAAGACGAACATGAATAGAAAAGTACTGTATGAATAAATATATAACACCTGATCGCATAGCATAATACTTGATTCAAGTAAAAGAAAATATCAGTAATTGTCGACCTCTGTATGGAAGAGATGTTTGCCAAAAACACATTTTGCTTGGAGAAGAAGGTTTGCCATCAAACATGAGAGAAAATGAACAAATATCCCAACACTCAATGCACACAGTTATGCTCAAATATGAAATTAAAATAAAGGTCCTCAAAAGTCAAAATATATGTCTGAAAAAGGATATAGCAATATAGCATACAATTCATTACAATTTCCATAAAGCAAAAGAATGTGGATAATCGTATATTAAAACAAGATAAACTAGGATTATTATCTATTTCCTGTTTACTTATGTTTATTTGCATCTCTTAGGATATGTGAAAAATGTATTACTACAAGAAACATAATGATCATTATTTTAGTATGTACAACTATCAACTAGCCCTACTAACCTGATTGTTGCAAATGGCCAATCTCAATTAGTTGGTTTTGCATGGTTTAACTGGTTCCTCACATAGAATGGCTCTAAAGCAAATCAAGCGATTGATCCAAATTGCCGACCATTGATCTGGTAAAATCTGGACAATAATGATAATACAAGTGGTCTGATCAGTCCCACACAGCTTAAAGTTTTTTAACATTGCAAGCCCCAACCATCCAAGTAAAGGGGACGTGGTAGGCTATCTAATACTGAGATAGGTGCTTGAGAGAGAGAGAGAGAGAGAGAGAGAGAGTTGGTATTGGATGCTTTCGATAGGATTTAAGCTTGAATACAATAGACTCAAATTATACGTTTTGCACTTCACTTGAGAATTTGTAGCATCTAACATGATCTATATTATTCGAACTATTTATAAACCAAATTCAAATGAACTTCAATATCTACTTATTCATAACTAGCCAAAAATGCATCAAGTTGTGTACATGACCGTTGTGGAATGTTTCAAATCCACTAGAAATAGGCTTACAATGGTTTTCCATGCTTAGCTCATGCCCAAATGGTCGGATTATCAATTTGCATGTCCTACGGTGTGGATCTCTTCAACTTACTATTTAAATTTCGGCTTATAAGTAGTTCAAAATTATAGAGATCATGTACAAGGTATGGATTTAAATTTTGAAGTACAAAACTTATAATCTCTCGTGTACACACACACAACCCAAAGCAAGTGGCAGAAATCAAGAGTCGAAACCTTGTCCTAAATTCTCATTCATAAATTTCCGAAATTCTTAAACAAAAGTATGCAAGCTAATGGCCACAACCAATCATATCCTCACCGAGTAAAGAAGAAATCATTCACCGAGTAAAGAAGAATTTATTTACTAGGTGACAAAATAAATTAGCAGACAACTATTCAAACATATAAAATTATAAGTTTCATGTTGAAGAGTTAAACCATTGTTCAAATACTTTTCATACAGAAGAGCAATATTACATGAGATATTCTTCGAATAAGTTGGCTTCAAATAAAAGCATTTATAGCCCAGTAAATGTACTGTTCATCGTCCAAAAAAATATATCAAAAGGGTAAAACACGTACGAACAAGAGTTGCAAACCATTATTACAAATGTTATATACAGCAGTTAATATAACTGAAAGAACTGGATTTTACTGAGATAATAAGTATTATGTTTCTAAGACTCAAAATGTACAAACCTAGCATACAACACATTTTAGGTTTAAAATCAAACTTAAATCAATGTTTGAATGGTCATGGGGTGGTTTTGCTTAGTTCTAGAAATGATCATAAGACAATCATGACATACAATGCTCCGCATAGGCCAATTAATTAGTGGATTATGAGATGAAATGAGGTCAGACAATGATCCAAAGTTATATTTATTGAGAACAACAAGATTCAGTCAAAACAACGATACTCACCTTGGACAGAAGGCAAACCAATGACTGGGCATGGTTACGAAGAATAGAATCACCGATTAGTGCCCAAGTTTTGTTCCTCATGGCCCGCAAGAATTTATTTGCATCAAATGGAGGCAAAGTACAACCATGTGGTTTCCATTTCCAATATAGATACTCAGTATCAGGCCGTCCATTCTTCAAACAATTCTGAGGCTCCTCAATGAAAGGACAGCTTGTACTTGTATAAGCAGGCCCTGAAGGGTTTGGGATCCACTTGCCAGAAAAAATATCACACTTTTCTGCAATGTCACCTGAAATTTGAAATCAAAATTCCCCACAATGTTATTATCCCATATTGCAACTTGCACAAAATGGGAACGATTAAGCCTACAGAAACAAGAAAAAGCTGAATAGAACAAAAAAACTGAACAGTGAAGAGAAGTGAAATACAAGTACCTTAAATTTTTGAGAAATAAAATTAAAATTGGAATGATTTTAAAGTTTGTTTTTCTAACTTGCATATGAAACACCATTTCATAGACTCGAGCATGACACTCATAGACTCGAGCATGACACTATACTACAGAAAACACATCAGAGAGCAACTGCTAGTTTAAGAAACTGGATAGTCAAATCAAAATGGCTGTAGATTCCATCAATGTTTCCAATTATATTCATGATTTTATCTTAATCAGAACTCAGTCATTAAACCAAAGCAAAATTTCGTAAATTCAACACAATAAACTATATATGACAACATGCAAAAGTTACAATAACTCTTTGTCGAAACCTGACAAATCATCTTATGAAACTTATACTCTAATATGTGCATAGGATCTGACACATAATTCCATCATTGTAAAACGAAATACATAGGCATGTTACCTAACTTGAGCAACGAAGCAACTTTGCTAAACTACTGGTCCTGCTCACTCCATTAGCTCTGATGATCCAATACATCTTGGGATTAGATTGTCTTTCTCTACAGATCCCATCACCCCCTCCAATGGAGTTACTTGCAAGAATAGATAATAATCCTATTTGTCTTTTCTTTCCAGATCCTATCTGTGTACCAAACATCTTCCCCATCTCCACTAATTCCCAACATATCGGAGATACCCTCTTGAATAAAATGTTCATGAGGTTCTGTGCTGATGCTAACCCCAATGATAGCCAACGAGCCTACTAACCACCCTTAACATCAAATGCAGAAGCCTTTAACATTGCTCCAATGTCAATGGACCTCTCTGATTGACTTCTATTGAAGGATCGAAATCAATCTTAAAATACAAGTTGATTTGCAAGGTCTTTTATGTAGTCTTCCAAAGTTTGAAACAAGATGTAGAATGGAAATAATGAGATTATTATTATTTATGAGAGACTACATATATATAGGAGAGGCTAGCCTCCTCTCCTATTATTCTAAGCAATGTGGGACTAAAGCCCATTAACTCATAAATCTAATATAACACTTAACACCCTCCCTCAAGCTGGAGCATAGATGTCAATCATGTCCAGCTTGTTACATAAAAATTGAACCCGAGGACCCAGAAGAGGTTTTGTGAAGATATCAGCTATCTGGTCGCCGGTCCTCACATGTTGAAACCTTATCAATCCCTTTGTATATTCATCACGAACAAAATGAATGTCAATTTCAATATGCTTCGTCCATTCATGAGATACTGGGCTGGTGGCAATGTGAATAGCATACTGGTTATCACACCGTAGTTCTGCCACTTGAGACCATGTGTCTTCTCCCAGTTCTTGTAGGAGATGCTTCATATATAATATCTCTGACGTGCCATGAGCAATAGCTCGATATTCTGCTTCTGAGCTTGAGCGTGCTATCACACTTTGTTTCTTGCTCTTTCATACACTAGATTTCCGCCAATAAATACTGAGCAGCCAGATGTAGACCGTCTATCTGTCAGGCTTGCTCCCCAGTCAGCATCAGTAAAACACTCAATGCAAGTGTGTCCATTATTCTCCAATCGAATTTTTTTTCCTGGATTCTTTACTAGATAACACAGAATTCTGAGAACTGTCTGCCAGTGTAAAATTCTTGGAGAAGTCATAAATCTACTTGCAACACTCACTGCAAAAGAAATGTCCTGACGCGTCATAACCGCCAAGTACTTGAGTTTTCCAACTACTCGAGATACTGATCTGGATTGGTCATCAGGACCCCTTCGTCTGGAAGTAACTTCGCCCTTGGATCTATAGGTGAGGTTGCTCCCTTTGCTTGCATCATGCCTGCATCATTTAGTATGTCCAGCACATACTTTCTTTGAGACATTACAATGTCCCGCTCGTCCCGTGTGACCTCAATGCCCAAGAAGTAGTTCAAGGATCCAATATCCTTTGTTTGAAATTGTTCTCCATGAAACTTCTTGAGACTTGCAATACTCTGGCTGTCATCTCCCGTGATTACAATATCATCAACGTAGACACCAAGGAGTATTCTTCCAGCAGATGTGTGTCGATAGAAGATTGAATGGTCCTTCTTTGATTGACACATGCCAAATTGAGTAACAACATGTGTAAATCGACCAAATCATGCACGAGGTGATTGTTTCAAACCATAGAGGGCCTTCCTCATATGACACACTTTACCCTCCCTTGCAATGAACCCGGGAGGTTACATCACATATACATCTTCATCAAGATCCCCGTGGAGAAAAGCATTTTTTATATCTAGCTGAAGTAACGGCCAGTCATATCGAATGGCCAAGACCATGAGGACACGAACGGATGTCATTTTGGCCACAGGAGAGAATGTCTCGAAGTAATCCTCACCATAGGTTTGAGAGTATCCTTTGGCCACCAGACGAACCTTCAGTCGATTAAGAGTGCCATCCGGTTTTACCTTAATCGTGAACACCCATTTGCAGCCGACTGCCTGTTTACCAGTAGGTAAGTCGACTAAGTGCCAAGTATGATTCTCCTGGAGAGCTTTCATCTCCTCTTTCATAGCAGCACGCCAACCAGGATGTCGGAAACCCTCCTCAGCAGTATTGGGGATTTGAATCCCATCAATAGTAACCACCAGAGACTGAATGTGACTAGTAAGTCCTTTGTAGCTGTCAACATACAAGGGATGATTACGACAGGCACGACGAGGACGTTCTGGAGGCGGAACCGCCGGAGCTGCTGGCGGAAGTGGTGGAACTGCTGGTGAAACAGATGGAGGCAACTCATTGGAGTCGGAGTTGCTGGTAGAACCAAGGAGGAGAATTCTGTGGGCGATGTCGGCAATGGCTGAATCGGTATATGTGGACCATCTGCCTGGGAGACTGGCTCGGAAGGGAGGACACCCGTACGGAAAGCTGTTGTGTTTGAGGAGGAAATAACAAAAAATCCTCTTTTGGATAGACCAGAGGAGTCGGATCCGTTGATTGTGGGAATGGTGGAAATTCTGCTTCTACAAAGGTAACATCCCAAGTGAAAAAATATCGTTTTAAGACAGGAAAGAAATACCGATATCCTTTCCGATCTTTAGGATACCCAAAAAAATACATTATATTACCTTAGGATCTAATTTAGAAAGGGTTGGTCGGGTATCCCGAATATAGCATAAGCAGCCAAAGATGCGAAGAGGCAGAGGAAATGGTTCTCGTCCAGGAAAAAGTCTAGAAAAGGGAGAGCTACCATTGAAAACAGACGATGGCATGCAGTTAATAAGATAACAAGCAGTAAGAACCGTATCCGACCAAAATCACTTGGGAGTACGTGCTTGAAACATAAGAGCACGTGTTGTTTCCAATAAATAACGATTCTTGCGTTCGGCTACACCATTTTGTTGTGGTGTGTACGCACAAGAGGCTTGGTGGATGATGCCATTGAGGGCCAAATGTTTATCGAGATCACAAGATAAATACCCACGCCCATTGTCACTCCGAAAAATTTTGATTGGAAGACCAAATTGTGTTTTTATTTCAGCATGAAAGTTGCACCAGATGTCAAATAATTCAGAACAATTTTTCATCAAATAAACAAAAGTGACACTTGAGTAATCATCGACAAAAGTAACAAAGTACGTAAAATCCATTACAGAGTCAGTCAGACAGGGTCCCCATATATCAGAATGCACCAACTCAAAAGGAGCAGAAGCAATTTTATTTGGACTCACCGGATAAGGAACCCGATGATGCTTAGCTAAACTACATGGCTCACAATGAAAAGAAGAGGAAATATCTAAAGATGGGTACATTTTCTGGAGAGCTTGGGACGATGGATGGCCTAACCGACAATGTAACTCGACAAGATCGAGTTTCATGCCGGCACAGACAACAGAAGGAGTTGCGTCAAACAGGTACAAGCCTCCAGCCACATGCCCCTTATCGATAGTCTTTCCAGTTTTCAGGTCCTGAAAAACACAACCACCAGAAAAAAATGTTACCGAGTAATATAATTCACGAGTAATTTGACTAATATAAATTAAACTGAACGGGTTCCCAGGAGTAAGCAGTACAGATTTGAGTGACAGTCCGAAAGAAAGATTGGCACTTCCACGGCCTCAAACTGTCAGGGAACCGCCATTGGCAACAGTAATGCCAGAAGCACGACGTACAGGTACATAATCATGTATCATACCAGCGTCATCAGTCATGTGAGAGGATGCACCAGAGTCAATTACCATTGCTTGGGTGTCACTATGCACGCAGCTGAGTAACCGGCTGTGGAACCAGACGTGGATGCTTCACCAGGACGTTGAGCTTGAAAATCAAGGAACTTTGTATATGAGTCTGAAGTCATCTGAATAGATCAGACACCATCAACAGGGGCATCAGTGGTGATATTAGCAGCAGGTGATTTAGTGCATTGCCAATAGGAATGGCCAAGCTGACCACAGTTAAAGCATGTGCGCGGTCTTCCTCCATCACGACCGCCATTGTCCCGTCCTCCATCACGACCAGCATTACGGCCACCACGTCGGCCGCCACGACCACCACAAAATCCTGTACGAGCAGTCCCAAGAGCAGAATGATCAGCAGAAGTATCACCCGGAGTGGTCTCAACGACTTTGGCAGCCCAAAGGACACGATAGTGTGCTTCCAACAGGGACGGTACATCAGATCCAGCAATAATCTGAGAACGAGCAGAGTCCGCATCAGGACGGAGAGAGGCGAGATAAGCCATGACATGAAGCTGCTCGCGTTGAGTCCGTGCTTCATTAATATCCGACGTAAGAGATAATACGCGGTCGATCTCATCCGTCATAGCCTTGAAGGCCCGGAAATGGTCTTTATGAGATTTGTCTCCTTGATTTGCTCGGTACACACCAACGACTGAGTCATAAATACGAGACAAATCGCGTTTACCATCAAACGCCGCCGCCAATATTTCCCATAACTCCTTTACGGAGTCCGTATTTTGAACCATGTCTTCCACCGATGGTTCCATAAAATTCATCAACTGTGTAAACAATCGACTGTCATCTGTCTCCCATTGCTCAAAGATGGGATCATCGTCTGCTGGAGGGTTGTCAGTCAGATGTTTGGACAACCGCATTCCTCGAAGTGTCTTCTCGACCTTCTTTCTCCATGTCGAGTAGCCCTCTGGCCCTTCCAACCATCGATCGACAAGTCGAAAGGAGGAAATCGTGCTAGTGACCGCTAGTGTGTTGCTAACACTAGTATCTGTGGCACTGCTATTCGCCGTAGAGTCTGTCATTTATCAGAGATTCGACTGTCGATTTGTTCTTTCCACTAGATAAACACAGCAACTCTGTCAATGCACTAAAAACGGAACCAGAACCGGCATACGCGCATAGAAAGCAGAGAGTGTGGACCACAAGCCAGAACAGAGAGATAACCTATGATAACATCTGATAGATCCTGGTGTGAAGATCAAAGGAAAGAAACAAAGATTCATGCACAACAAACCATATGTGTGTTCTTTGTTAAATTTTTAACATTGATGGACAGAGGTTCCAACAAATGTTTCTCCTCTGAGAATTCCAACAATAATTTTTTTTTAGAAACTAAACTAGGGTTTGGAGGGAGTGGGTGGTGGTTGATGGAATGAGAGGGTTAGGGTTAGGGATTGGAGGCATCGGGAGGGGCATCAGGTCCGAGAAGGGGGGGCGGGGTGACGGCTAGTTTTTTTTTGTGGAGATTAGGGTTTTGTGGAGAGAGAGAGAGTGGTGGGTGACGGCTAGGGTTTTGGCTCTGATACCATGTAGAATGGAAATAATGAGATTATTATTATTGATGAGAGACTACATATATAGGAGAGGCTAGCCTCCTCTCCTATTATTCTAAGCAATGTGGGACTAAAGCCCATTAACTCATAACTCTAATATAACACTTAACACAAGACTTGAATTCAACTTGCTAACTGACATAGCTTTACCAAGCCTCAAGAATGAGTAGTTCTCGTAGTGATCAGTTTTATTCATTCAATCCACAATCATCCTAACTAATCAAACGTTTGAATAGGGCCCACCCCAATTTCTGGGCTTGAACAGCATACTGGCGGTATGCTTCATGCGGTAAATTGATCCAAAATTGCTAGAATTTTTTTTTGCAACTTTTGGCACACTGCCTATTTGATGCTGGTATGTCTGTTCGTAGTGGATGACCTATCTTTAGCCGTATTTTTGGTCTATTTTTCTTAGTTTATGGATTCTTTCTTAGGGTTAAAGTAATGTTTTCTTATAAATAGAACCTTGATAAAATAATAGAGACAAGTTTATTCTTATAAGTGTTATTAATATTGAGAGTTTTCTCTTGCGATTATCATGTTAGAGAGTTGGAGCTTGTCGATGATAGAGAATAGTAGAGACAACACCAATGAGTACAATGCGGAAGTTTGCATCTTGTCGAGTGTGAAACCATCTCAACGAGAGCAAAGAGTTATATATCTTGCTTTATAGATAAGCTCAAGTCGGCAATTTCATAGATAGGCTCAAATTGGCTATTCGAGATCGTATTGGAGCTAAATTTGTTCCTTACCTAACGGGGGTCACGGATCGAGCTTTACGGACGAAGCGTTGTTGCAAGAAAAATGGTAACCGGGTAGCAAATCGAGACAGGAACCAGAGACGGTAGATCGGTATAGGACCAAAGCACCCAAAGAGGATAGAGCGGGTGAGAAGGCGGCATGAAGAAACCCACAGAGGCGACTGCAAGACCTGACAATCCTTACGCTAAACTCGTCCTTCGCAAGTGTTTCAAATGCAATCAACCGGGTCATCGTTCAAACGATTGTCCACAAAAGAAGTACATTGCTTACGTTGATCGTGAGATTTTCCGATGAAGATGTAAGCAACAACATCATCTACAGTCCCGACGATTCCGAAGATGATGAAGTAGCTCTTGGCTTCATGTGGAAGATTGTGTTAGCAAACATGTTCCTTGATCCGATGTATCATCAACTGTAAACGTTTGGAATGGTATTTGACACCAACAACAATGACAAGCCAAAACCGTCGGGTTGGCGTTGGAGACGCATTTCGACCCATATTTTATTAGGTGGTTTAGAAGGTTACAAGCAATAGGGTGACCAAGAGGGGTCGAATACCTTTCCTCATCAGTGCATACAAAGACGAGGTCTGTTGCAACGCGATGTATGGACCATGGTAATCAAAGGCGCACCTAAGGCACGCCTCGCAGAGAGGCACATAAGCTGCACCTCGCAACTCACTAGACGAGTTTTCTTCAGACGCGCCTTTTAGCAAGGCAAACAACCATGAAAAGTTGCGCTAGGCGCGCCTTATGCTTTTTTTTAATTCATACAAAAAACCTTTGAAATAGGAAGATAACCCTTAACTCAAGTTGGTTACAGTTGACTGGAAAAACTAAAATTTACTAAAAGCGTTATAGGGATAATACAAACACTTGTTAGTTTTGTTTACTACTGCTACTCTGCTAGTTCACTTGGTTATTTAATATATTTTTGTTGGTTTTAATATGTTATTTGATTTTTACATTACTAATTTATTTATTTATGCATACTTTTATTATTTATTAATTTTGTTGCTCGTATCGCTCGGACGCATGCCTTAAGTGCGCCTTGTATCTCGAGCAATATGGAGCATTTGTGCCTCGAGTGCGCCTTGCGCCTTTGACTACCTTGGTATGGACTTGACGTTTGTCACATGTTACTTGGACGGCCATAAAATTTTGATGTTGGGGCCAAACAAGATGGGCGTCTCAATACTTATCAATTGGTGAAGGATAGGTCAAGATACATGCTTATACCATCAAAGAAAGTATCTAAATTGAGTCTTTACTAGAGGAGGAAAAGTCGTTTCTTTTTTTAACAGTCTCCACAAAGTAAGCGGAAGCAGAGTACAATAAGGCTCGTGAGGTTCATGTGTTGATGGTCAAAGGGAACATAAAGACCGAAGAGTCGGCAGATGGAGGAGTGATTCCAACAAAGGTACAGCCAGCCGTCGAGGAGTTTTGTGATATTCTTTCGGAAGAGCTTTATGGAGGACTACCACGCATGCGGAATATCCAATATTGCATCAATCTCGTACCTAGGACAAGTATACTGAATTACCATGTTGTCGTATGAGCCCGCAAGAAAGAAAAATATTTCGTGAGAAAGTAACAGATTTGCTGCATAAGGAGCATATTAGAGAGAGTATGTGTCATATTGTGGTACCAGCACTTTTGACGTTGTAGAAAGATTGGAGTTGGAGGATGCTTGTCGACAGTAGTGTGATCATCAAGACCATGGTTGGCTACAAGTTTATGATACCACGACTAGGTGATATGCTTGATCAATTTAGTGGGGCCGAGATCTTGTCCAAGGTAGTCCTTCGAAGCGGC
Source organism: Iris pallida (assembly GCA_029216955.1). Lineage (NCBI taxonomy): Eukaryota > Viridiplantae > Streptophyta > Magnoliopsida > Asparagales > Iridaceae > Iris > Iris pallida. The sequence continues at coordinate 8,274,893 of JANAVB010031818.1, forward strand.
CACTATCAAATTCGCATACGACTGACAGACGAGTGGAAGACGATGTTTAAGATGTGATATGAATTGTTCGAGTATATGACCATGTCATTCGGACTGTCCAACGCACCGAGTACCTTCATGTGTCTCATGAATCAGGTGCTTCGACCTTTCATAGATGAATTTGTTGTTTATTTTCATGATATACTAATCTACAGCAAAACTCATGATGAATACTTGGATCATTAGAGAAGGGTGTTGAAAGTGCTGAAACATAGTCAACTTTACATCAACTTGAGGTGTTATTTCATGGGATCATAGTTGCTCTTCCTAGTGTTCATCTTGGGTGCGGATGACATCCGTTTTGATGAGAAGGTTCATGCAATTTGGGAGTAACTAACACCAAAGACCATAGGGGAGGTGTGTAGATTTCATTGGGACCGGACAACATTATAGGGGAGGTGTGTAGATATTATCGGGACCGGACAACATTTTATTCGAGGTTCATCTGATAATTCGGTATCATTATGGAACTCTTTTGTAGTGAATGAAGAAGGAAAATTCAATTGGGGAGAGGAGTCACCAACAAGTTTTGCTTGATCAAAGAAAAGCTTTGCACGGTGCTAGTTTTGGCTCTTCGTGAATTTACAAGCTCATCAAGATCGAGTTCAACACCAACGGTTTGACGCGGGTGCCAAAAGTTGCTGGAAAATTTTGGCAACTTTTGTCATACCATCGTATGTCCGTTCGTAGCGGTTGGTCTATTTTGGGTTGTAATGACTGGCCTATTTTGGATTGTATTTTAGCTGTATTAAGGTTCGCAATATCGGAACGAACCCTTCCTGAGTATCGGGATCAGCGGTATCGGCGATAACAAATCAGATTATCGGTAGCAAATGCATATGCAGCTCCAGTTTATCAGTAGTCCAGATTATTTGTTATCCTAGTCAGCAATAAGAACTTATCGAGCAGGGAGTCTACTCAGCATAGCATAGGCCAGCCTGGAGCTTCGGTAGTAAATGACTGACCAGCCAGCAGAGGCATAGTCAGCTCTCTTGTTATGTAGTCTGATACCATTGTGTATCGGTTGGTTACACTGATACAGAATGCAAGTGGACAAGTATATATAGAGAGGATAAGTAGGAGAATAGGAGGAGAGAAATGTATTTGGTTCCTTTTACAGTTTAGTTGTTCTTTTTCAATTAATGTAGTTTCCTTTCCCGTTCAATTTCTCCATCAATAAAACCCTAGGTACATGTTCTTCCCCAATTCTAGTTCTTGATCCATCTTCTTTGTACAAATTCGATGACAAATTTGGCTCGATCAACCCCAATTTCGTATCAATTGGAAAGGGAACCATCATATCAATTAAAAAGATAAAGTAAATCTTCTTCACACACAAAAAAAAAAAGGTTAAAACTTCTTGAGGAACATAAACTTTTTCTTACAAAAACACTAGTTTCACCCCAAAAAAAGTCAACACTAATTTCTTACAAAAATCAAATAAGCATAATTTCTCCATTCTAAAAAAAATAAAAAAGTACCCACCAGATTTTTGTCCTCGAAAACAAGATCTCCATTCAATATAAGAATTTCACCAAAATCACCAAATAAAACACACTACAATCCAAGCTCCTTGCCAATCCTCCTCAACACCTAATTCAAGAAAACCACCTAAATAATACACTTTTCCAGCTCAAATCCTCCAAAGAATACATTTTTCCAGCTCAAAATATCAAAACAATAGCAGATCCCACATAAAGGAAGCTCCTTTCTTATTCTCCTCGACATCTCATCGAAAACCCAGATGGGAAATGGGGGATCAAGAGTGGGAATCGGTAAGTACATACAAGAATCCCAACAAACTTTCGAAATAAAACACGCATTACAATCCAAAGCAAGATCCTTTCTTAATCCTCCCAACATCTCATTCAAGAAAACCACCAAAAGAACACACTTTTCCAGCTCAAAACTGTTGGCCCATTCCATGGTCACACCCGATTTCGATAATCAACATACACTTAAGTCAATACACAAAATATAGAAAATGCTGCTAATCATTTTTCAGGATACATGAAATCAAATTCAACGGATGATGTACTGCATCAAACAAAGCGTCAACATCATCAAATCTTCAGAAGACTCATTTCTCATTTTATTCTGTATTTTATATTTTATTGAGTCTAGGATTTATTTTGTAAAATCAGTTTTGGTAATACTGGCTTAGGGTTAAAACTGTCCACATTCCAAAAGCCTACCTATTTACCTATTCGTATTTCATTTACAAAACATTTCAAAAACATATTTTGAAAATAGCCTTTACAAATGATTTTACAAATAACCAAAAACATATTTTGAAAACTGTTTTTACAAATGATTTTCAAATATCTCCTGACAGAACTCGTAACCGAGTTCGGCCCGAGTTCGGTCCGAACTCTGACCGAGTTCGGTCAAAAATGATTCAAACTTCTGTTGCCTCCAAATCAGCGAGCAACGTCTCTTTGCGAGATATTTGCATCCGAACTCTGCACGAACTCTGCCCGAGTTCGGTTCGAGAAAACACCTATAAATAGAGAAGAACTTTTCATTTCAAATCACTCATTCACTCTTCATCTTCTCTTCTCTACTATTCAAGTGTTTTCAAACGATCCAAGATTTTCAAATCATACCTATACACCTCTTAGCCAAAAGCCAGTACTATCAGAGTTGATTCAGAGTCTTTTGGTATTCCAAGAGTTGTAAAGAGGTCGTTCCAAGTTCAACAACTTTTCCTGTTGTGGAGCTGGTCGTGCGCTCGTCACCAAGCACGGTGTGTGTTGTGGAGCTGGTCGTACGCTCGTCACCAAGCACGGTGTTGTAAGAGACTGCAAGCTCTCAGTTAAAGCTTGTGCCATTAGTGGATTAACATCGAGCAAGAGTACTCGAGACTGGATTAGTCCTCTCAGAGGGATACCAGTATATATCGCTGTGTCACTGAGTTTGAATTCTCTATCTTTATTTACTGTCTCTTATATCTCTGCCATAGTTTAATTTTTAATTGGTGATTATTTTTCGCTGCACACACACACTCTATTCACCCCCCCCCCCCCTCTAGAGGTGCTCAACGGTCCTACAATTGGTATCAAAGCAGGTTATATTCTTATATAACATACCTCAGAGAGTATATATATGGCAGCCGTGAAATCAATATTCAACGGTGAAGGGCAATCCACAAATAGACCTCCCCTATTTGATGGAACAAATTATACCTATTGGAAAACACGAATGACTTTCTTTCTAAAATCTCTAGACTTTGATCTTTGGTCAATAGTCATTGATGGTTATAGAAAACCAGCACCCACAGTGGTTGAAGGTATTCTTATGGAAAAGCCTCATGACAAATACACCGAAGCTGAAAAAGCTAAGGCTAGTCTTGATGCTCGTGCCATCAATGCACTATTCTGTGCAATTGACAAAACGGAGTTCAACAGAGTTTCAACCTGTAAAACGTCTCACGAAATTTGGAAACTTCTTGAGGTAACTCATGAAGGTACTTCCCAAGTGAAGGAATCCAAAATTAGTAGACTAACACAGGAATATGAATCTTTTAAGATGAAACCCGGTGAGTCAATTACACAGATGTTTACTCGTTTTCTTGATATAACTAATCCTTTGCAATCTCTTGGTAAGGATTACAGCAATCATGAGAAGATCAGAAAAGTGCTGCGAGTTCTAACCAAGAACTGGAATCCAAAAGCCACAGCAATTATTGAGGAAACGATCTCACCACTATGTCCTTGGAAACATTGATGGGGAAGCTGATGACCCATGAACTTGATTTGCAAGAGTTTGAGGAAGCAACACTGTCAGCCCATGTTTTTCAATTTTAGTTAAATTAGTGTTAATTAATTTTTAATGTTAATTTTTAGCCTTAAAATAATTATTAGGATTTTTAGGAATTTTTCTAGAATTTTTTTATAATTTTTAAAATGGTTTTAAGTCAAAATATATCATTTTGCAATTTGCTGAATTGTTTTAATATCACTTTGTAATTTTTAGAATTATTTTAATATCAATATGCAATTTGTTAAATTATATTTTATAGCAGTTTGCAATTTAGAAATTGTTTTAATTCTGTTATGCAAATTATAATTTGCATTTACTACTGTTTAGACCTATTATGTAAAATCCTAATTCTATGAGGATCCTAGTGCTAACCTACCCAAACCCCCCCCCCCCCCCCCCCACGAACACACCCTCTCTCTCCTCACCCACTCCCGTTGACCCCCGGCTGCCCCGACCGCCACGACCGCCCTGCCCCCGCCAAATCCGGCTGCCCCGACCGCCTCAACCCCCCTATAAAACTCCCCTCTCTCCCCGACTGAACCCTAACCCTAAATTCTCTCCGCCACCCCCCCACGACCACCTTTCTCCCCAATTCTTCCCCGAAACCCTAGCCTAAACCCTAACTCCGGCGTAACCCCACCACCGCCTCGCCGCTCGTCCTCGCCGTTTGCCTCCACCACTGTTAGCTTCGCCGCGCCGAGCTGGACGCAGCGCCACCAGAGCGCCACCATCCCGACGCCCCTAGCCGTCGCCTCCGCCTTCGAAAACCTCCTTGAGAAGTCGGACACGTACGTATCAGTCTGCTTTCGTGTCGTCTGTGTCTCGATTTCACGTGGGAGACTCGCTAGGACACGGGGATGCTCGTCCAGTAGTTGGACACATGAATCAGTGTTCGTGCGTGTCGTGCGTAGCACGGACACGTTGTTACCTGTGTCCTTAACTGTCAGGACACAGGATCGATTTTTATTACTTTTTTTATGTGCTAATTAACCTAAACTAAATAAAACTAACCTAAAGTCTATTCCTAACACAGCGGGCCAACTGGCCCACTGGCCAGCGCGCAGTAATAAACCCCCCCCTGCTGTGCGCTCGGGTTCGAGCCCCCCCCCCCCCCCCCTCTTCTTTTTGTTTCCTTTTCTTTTTCTTTTCTGTTTTCTTTTCTTTTCTTTTTTCTGTTTTTGTATATTTAAATATATATATGTATATATATATTAGTATATATATATATGTATATACTGTATTTTAACAGTATTTAATATATATGTATATATTTTATAGTTAGTGAATTTTATATGTATATATGTTTATATATATATTTTCATATGTATATATATATTATATATATACACTATATTATTAAGTGTTTTATATATATATATATATGTTTGTATATATATATATATATATATATATATATACACTTCATAAATTAAGTATTTTTCCTTATATACCTATATATACTTTTAGCATAGGTATGTATATATTCTTTTGTACAAATTTACCTTATTTAAATAATAATATTTATTCTGTCCTGTTACCAATTATATTTTTGGTGTATTTAAATTACTGCAACCATTTGGTGTCCAAGCCTAGCATGGGTATTTGGGCCCAAATGTGTTTTCACACATTCAAGACCTGTACAAGTCATATTGGACTTGATTCATGGCCTTGGGTCCTGTATTTGAACTTTGGTTCAAATTATATACATGGACAAAATACGCAGATAATTAATTATTGTGTGCAATGCTGTTTTTGATTTTCTAAAAATACTTAAAGTACTGCTAAAATTATGGAAAAATAGTATTTAGATACTATGTTAAGTTGGCTAATTTAGTATAATTTTTGTAGTATTTAATTTACTGTTTTGCCCCTAGTTTGGCATATAAAACCAAAACTCATTTTCTGTATACTTAGGAAAACTGATTTTTATAAAATATTTGTACTGGTTAATAAATTCCAGAAAAATTATAATAAATTTCTATGATTAACAAGGATCACCTTGGTACTTTACTTTAAGAAAAACTAGACTTTTTGTCTACTTCAAAAATTGTTAGAACACAATGGTCTTTTGATTTATTTATTGATTAATTACGACTTGTAGCTTTTTGTGTTATTTTGAGTTTTAGCCGTGTTGAACCTCAACCCCTCACTAGTGTAAAGACCCTAAAAAGTTAGTTAAAGTAGTGTGTTACCCCACATTGGCCTCCTATGCCAAAGTCATCATTTTGGCTAGATGCCCAGTCACAAGTCGTGTTTCACCAATTAGTGTCCTAGTATTTTAGCTTAGTGTAAAAACTAAGTTATTGTATTTACTTCTACAGTGACGAGTTACCGGACATCCATAGCACTGTTATCGCAGCTTGTTTTGTTTTGCTTTGCTAGAGGCAAGTACTTTCTACGAACTTTATATACTGCTATAAACCATAAAACTGTGATTCACCAACCATGTTAAATGCTGATCCTTGGGGTAGCAAGTTAGAACTTTACATGTTGTATTACTTTCAGTCTCTACCATGTTTATACCGTATTTCATATCTCTCACATGTTTAAATAACGGGTTAAGGGAAAACTGCTAGTAGTGTACGTGATCATGACCCCCTTCTCCGTATGTATTTACCGAGCACCGTTACATTCTATATGTATCTGTGTCGTATGTCTGGTCCCGCGTTTGTGTATGGATATACACCGATGCCGTTATGTGTACGTATGTGCACATCAGAAAATTGATATGTACCGCTGTACATCCTGATTACCTATTGACTGATCACTCACCTACTACAGTTTTAAACTTTAAAATGTATATCTATTGCCATGATGAAATGTACCTAAAACTGAACCAACATGATATGTCATTTCCTTTTTATCACATGATCAGTATTATATGTTTGTTAGATTTAGTACTTGCTCCCGTCCTGACAGGATAACGTTGTAGGTGTCTTTACTGAGGAGGAGTTACTCTGTGACACATACTATAGAGATACTGCCGAGGACCCGGCTCTGCTTTACGAGGATGTTCCTGCGGGGAACCTCGCCTAGTTGTCTTTGTTTACTTAGACTTTGAGAGTAGACATGTATTAGACTATATCTTTTTGTAACTGGACATGTATCCAGTTTTACATTTTAGTTCACTTGTACTTGGACATTTTACTATATACGACGACTTTTGTGTTTGGAGCATTTATGATTCTTCTTCACTTATAGAACTGTTAGTACATTTAGTCTTATCATGTTGTCTTTAGAACAGCTTACTACGTTTTATCTCAACGTAGGCTGGGCATGCCTCAGCCTGGCCCAACAATTTGGGTAGCGGGTCGTGACATGTTTTCAGTGGTGGCCCATGCAGGTCCCGACTAAACTGTTTGGTTACGTTATTGTACCAAGCATGCCTGCAATTAGGAACTTAAGGTAATTAGACAACATTAGGAAAGACGCTTCGAACACCTAGAGGAATGCTAGGATTGCAACATAGAAAATACATCACATGTTTGCTATTATAATTAGATTTCCTTGCCTATGATTGCTTAATTACTTTAAACAAATCCTTATAAGTCTTTTTATGTGTAATTTAGATGGTGCTTACTCGTTCATCCCAGTATGTTACTCCCGAGAATGGGGCCCTCCATATCCAGTCAGCTGACCAGTTGACTGATACACCTTCACCTACCACTTTCCCCCACTCCACAGATCCACAGACCCAGATACCACCTTCCTCATCACAGGCCCAACAGGACCCGATACTTCCACCACCCCCTATCACTATACCCACCCAGGCTTCCGTCACACTCGACGGGAACCAGCTGCTCACGCTGATTCAGGGGTTCCTAACAACCCATCAGGAGCAGACTACCCTACTCCGCCAGAGCATGGAGCGTTCTGAGGGACGTCCCGTGGTCCCACCACATGTAGAGCCACGGCAGAGAGCGGGGACGATCAAGGACTTCATGGGTCTGAATCCCAAGGAGTTCTTAGGGACTGAGGGCATAGTAGTAGCAGATGACTGGCTAGATTCAGTAGAGAGGATGCTCCTCGGAGTCAGGATGCCGGATGACCTTCAGGTCGAGGCAGCAGGATTTCTGCTGATAGACTTAGCAGGAGTCTGGTTCCGGAATGAGTCGTTGTTCGCGAGAGGTAGAGCCACTTGGGACCAGTTCAAGACCCAGTTCAAGAAGAAATTCTTCTCGACCACTGCTAGAGTAGCCATGGGGCTACGATTCCAGAACATCCAGCAGGGGAACCGTTCTGTTGATGACTATGCGGCAGAGTTTAGTCGCCTGAGCCGTTTTGCTCCTAGTCTGGTTGCTGATCCAGAGGAGATGACCCGTAGGTTTTGCCATGGTCTAGTTCAGACATTGGCATTCCTATAGTGGCAAACGGTACGACTGACTACTACCAGAGCCTAGAGTTGGCCCGGAGCATCGAGGAGCGTCTTCTGTCATGCAAGAGGCCGGCTTCTGTACATCATGAGGGACCGTCCAAGCGTCAGGCTTTCCAGCAGAGAGCACCGACGCCGCCACAGCAGACTTACCGTCCCCCTACACCGCATCATCAGACCCCGCCAGTTAGAGCCCCGGGACCCCGACAGCAGCCTAAGGGAGGTATTTGTGCATTCTGCAAGAGGGTAGGCCACGACGCTTCCATCTGCAAGAAGAAGTTGGGGCAGTGTTTGGCTTGTGGGTCTGCCACCCATCAGCTTCGAGAGTGCCCAGTAGCGAAGACTAGAGGACCACTCCCGACTCAGCAGCAGAGGTTCGGGCAGCATCTGCAGCAGCAGAAGGGACCTCAGGGGAGGGTTTATAGTCTAGCCATTGAGCCGGAGCCGGAGCAGGTTTCGGAGCCAGATTACTTAGCTGACGTCATTACAGGTCATGTTTATTTGCATACTTTTCTAGCTCTATGCTTGTTTGATTCTGGTGCATCTCATAGCTTCCTATCATTAGAGTTTATGTAAGAACATCATTTAGTATCTACACCTACTGCGGAGATTAGTAGAGTAATGACGGGAGGAGGACCAGTGCCTATTAGAGCTAGCTATAGATGCTCTATTATGATAGCCGGGAGAGAGTTCGAGGGGCGATTCTTTGTGATGCCACTCCCCGGTTATGATATCATATTGGGGATGGACTGGCTTAGCTATGCCCATGCATCTATAGATTGCCATGAGGGTAGTATTTTGTTCAGTCCCCCAGGCACAACACCATTCAGTGTCAGGAGGACAGGGCCGGAGATCAGCCTAGAGCCGAACTGTTGTGCTACAGTCGGGGACGCAGCACCGCCACACCCTATCATTAGGGAGTTTATGGATGTATTCCCAGAGGATCTTCCAGGACTTCCGCCTGACAGAGATGTGGAGTTCACTATAGATTTAGTGCCGGGTTCATCACCAGTATCCCGGGCTTGCTATAGAGTGAATCCCAAGGAGGCCATAGAGATGAAAGAGCAGATTGATGACCTGTTGAAAAGGGGTTTCATTCGATCCAGTGCTTCTCCATGGGGAGCACCAGTGCTCTTTGTGCCTAAGAAGGATGGTACAGTCCGGTTGTGTATTGACTATCGGGCCTTGAATGCCATCACTATCAAGAACAAATATCCTCTGCCCAGGATAGATGATTTGTTCGACCAGTTGAGCGGGGCGAAGGTGTTTTCCAGGATAGACTTAAGATCCGGGTACCACCAGGTGAAGGTTAGGCCAGCAGACATCCAGAAGACGGCGTTCAACACGAAGTACAGGCAGTACGAGTTTCTGGTGATGCCATTTGGTCTCACAAATGCGCCAGCTGTCTTTATGAACTTGATGAATAAGACATTTCACCAGTATCTGGATAAGTTCGTCGTGGTGTTTATCGACGACATCCTGATATACTCGAAGACGCCGGAGGAGCATGCAGAGCACTTGCGGATAGTTTTGGGGATTCTGAGGCAGGAGAGATTGTTTGCCAAATTGCCGAAGTGCGAGTTCTTTTTAGACCGAGTGGAGTTTCTCGGTCATGTAGTCACTGGAGATGGAATCTCGGTGGATCCCAGGAAGATTGCTGCAGTTGAGACGTGGAAGGCTCCGACGTCAGTTTCAGAGATCAGGAGTTTTCTGGGTTTAGCAGGCTATTATAGAAAGTTCGTCCAGGACTTTGCTAGGATAGCTGAACCCATGACGAAGCTGACGCGGAAGGACGCAGAGTACATTTGGTCAGAGGACTGCCAGACAGCGTTTGAGGAGCTGAAGAGGAGGCTGACGACCGCTCCAGTTCTGACTTTACCTTCAGGTTCTGGAGGTTTCACCATTTACAGTGATGCTTCTGGGAAGGGGCTAGGATGTGTCCTACAGCAGCATGGAAAAGTGATTGCTTATGCATCTAGGCAGTTGCAGACTCATGAGAGGAATTATCCTACCCATGACCTAGAGTTAGCTGCGGTGATCTTTGCACTCAAGTTATGGAAACATTACTTATACGGAGAGCGTGTGGAAATCTTTACTGACCACAAAAGCTTGAAGTATGTGTTCAAGCAGAAAGAGCTGAACATGAGGCAAAGACGATGGTTGGAGTTGATGAAGGACTTCGACATCGATTTACAGTATCACCCCGGGAAGGCAAATGTGGTGGCGGATGCGCTGAGCAGGCATCCGATGGCATGGTACCTGATGATTGATCGGCATTTGCGGGAGGATCTGGAGAAGCTCGGTATCGAGCTAGTTCGGCCAGGATCAGTGATACAGATGATGGCGCTTGACATTCAGTCAGGTTTGATGGAGCAGATCCGGGAGGCACAGTCTACAGATGAGAGCCTTCGCAGACTTCGACCCCAGGTGTTAGCTGGATTGCTGGATGACTTCACGATAGCAGAGGATGGATCCTTGAGGCATGGCAGCCGATTGTGCGTACCGAAGGGAGAGCTGGTAGAGGCAGTCTTGCAGGAGGCGCACCGATCGAGATATTCTATTCACCCTGGTGCTAACAAGATGTACCGTGACTTGCGGGAACATCTTTGGTGGCACGGGATGAAGAGGGATGTATCGCGTTTTATTTCGAGATGCCTAGTTTGCCAGCAGGTCAAGGCGGAGCGCCAGAGGTCAGCTGGTTTGTTGCAGCCGTTACCCATTCCCGAGTGGAAGTGGGAACATATTACGATGGACTTCGTTTCAGGGCTTCCTCGTTCCCAAGGAGGGAAGGATGCCATCTGGGTCATCGTAGACAGGTTGACGAAGTGTGCGTACTTCATACCCTTCAAGGTGGGGCTTTCCACCGAGAAGTTGGCGGAGCTATACATGCAGCAGATAGTTCGCCTACACGGAGTGCCAGTGAGCATCGTGTCAGACAGAGACAGCAGATTTACATCCCACTACTGGAGGAGCTTGCAGGAGGAGTTGGGCAGTAGGCTCAAGTTCAGTACGGCGTACCACCCGCAGACAGATGGACAGTCCGAGAGGACGATACAGACACTGGAGGATATGCTGAGGACCTGCGTGCTGGACTTCGGAGGATCATGGGAGAGCCATCTGCACTTGGTAGAGTTTTCATACAACAACAGCTACCAGGCCAGTATTGGTATGTCTCCTTTCGAGGCGCTTTATGGACGACGATGCCGTACACCGCTCTTTTGGGATGATGTCGGAGACAGAGTTATGCTTGGGCCAGAGATGATCACGGATGCAGCAGAGAAAGTCGGGATGATCAGAGACAGGCTCAGAGTAGCTCAGGATAGGCAGAAACACTGGGCTGATGCTAGTCGCAGGTCGATGGAGTTCGCAGACGGTGATATGGTGCTAGTGAAGATATCACCTACTCGAGGGACGATCCGGTTCGGACGAGGAGGGAAGCTGAGCCCCAGATACATCGGGCCGTTCGAGGTACTTGGCAGGATCGGAGAGGTAGCTTACAGGGTTGCACTTCCACCCAACCTAGCAGGAGTTCACGACGTCTTTCACGTATCTCAGCTGAGGAGATATGTTCCAGACCCCAGTCATGTGCTAGATCATTCAGAGTTGGAGGTCGGACCGAGCCTTACAGTTTCTGAGCAGCTAGTGGAGATATTAGACAGGAGAGAGAAAAGGCTGAGGAACAAGGTTATACCCCTAGTACGAGTAGCTTGGAGCCGTCACTCCCCAGGTGAATCTACTTGGGAGAGGGAGTCGGACATGAGGGAGAGATACCCTTACTTGTTCGATCCAACCGCTGCGAGGGAACCACCCGTTCCCGCTTGATACCTTAGAGGTTAGTTTCGATCGCAGCCTTAGTCATTTTGTTGCATTGCTTGCTATGTTAGAATATTGTCGGGTCTTCAATCCTTGTGAATTTCGAGGACGAAATTTTTCAAGGAGGGAAGACTTGTCAGCCCCTGTTTTTCAATTTTAGTTAAATTAGTGTTAATTAATTTTTAATGTTAATTTTTAGCCTTAAAATAATTATTAGAATTTTTAGGAATTTTTCTAGAATTTTTTTATAATTTTTAAAATGGTTTTAAGTCAAAATATATCATTTTGCAATTTGCTGAATTGTTTTAATATCACTTTGTAATTTTTAGAATTATTTTAATATCAATATGCAATTTGTTAAATTATATTTTATAGAAGTTTGCAATTTAGAAATTGTTTTAATTCTGTTATGCAAATTATAATTTGCATTTACTACTGTTTAGACCTATTATGTAAAATCCTAATTCTATGAGGATCCTAGTGCTAACCTACCCATACCCCCCCCCCCCCCCACGAATACACCCTCTCTCTCCTCACCCACTCCCGTTGACCCCCGGCTGCCCCGACCGCCACGACCGCCCTGCCCCCGCCAAATCCGGCTGCCCCGACCGCCTCAACCCCCTATAAAACTCCCCTCTCCCCGACTGAACCCTAACCCTAAATTCTCTCCGCCACCCCCCACGACCACCTTTCTCCCCAGTTCTTCCCCGAAACCCTAGCCTAAACCCTAACTCCGGCGTAACCCCACCACCGCCTCGCCGCTCGTCCTCGCCGTTTGCCTCCACCACCGTTAGCTTCGCCGCGCCGAGCTGGACGCAGCGCCACCAGAGCGCCACCGTCCCGACGCCCCTAGCCGCCGCCTCCGCCTTCGAAAACCTCCTTGAGAAGTCGGACACGTACGTATCAGTCTGCTTTCGTGTCGTCTGTGTCTCGATTTCACGTGGGAGACTCGCCAGGACACGGGGATGCTCGTCCAGTAGTTGGACACATGAATCAGTGTTCGTGCGTGTCGTGCGTAGCACGGACACGTTGTTACCTGTGTCCTTAACTGTCAGGACACAGGGTCGATTTTTATTATTTTTTTTATGTGCTAATTAACCTAAACTAAATAAAACTAACCTAAAGTCTATTCCTAACACAGCGGGCCAACTGGCCCATTGGCCAGCGCGCAGTAATAAACCCCTCCCCCTGCTGTGCGCTCGGGTTCGAGCCCCCCCCCTCTTCTTTTTGTTTCCTTTTCTTTTTCTTTTCTGTTTTCTTTTCTTTTCTTTTTTCTGTTTTTGTATATTTAAATATATATATGTATATATATATATTAGTATATATACATATGTATATACTGTATTTTAACAGTATTTAATATATATGTATATATTTTATAGTTAGTGAATTTTATATGTATATATGTTTATATATATATTTTCATATGTATATATATATTATATATATATATACACTATATTATTAAGTGTTTTCTTATATATATATATATATTTGTATATATATATATATATATACACTTTATAAATTAAGTATTTTTCCTTATATACCTATATATACTTTTAGCATAGGTATGTATATATTCTTTTGTACAAATTTACCTTATTTAAATAATAATATTTATTCTGCCCTGTTACCAATTATATTTTTGGTGTATTTAAATTACTGCAACCATTTGGTGTCCAAGCCTAGCATGGGTATTTGGGCCCAAATGTGTTTTCACACATTCAAGACCTGTACAAGTCATATTGGACTTGATTCATGGCCTTGGGTCCTGTATTTGAACTTTGGTTCAAATTATATACATGGACAAAATACGCAGATAATTAATTATTGTGTGCAATGCTGTTTTTGATTTTCTAAAAATACTTAAAGTACTGCTAAAATTATGGAAAAATAGTATTTAGATACTATGTTAAGTTGGCTAATTTAGTATAATTTTTGTAGTATTTAATTTACTGTTTTGCCCCTCGTTTGGCATATGAAACCAAAACTCATTTTCTGTATACTTAGGAAAACTGATTTTTATAAAATATTTGTACTGGTTAATAAATTCCAGAAAAATTATAATAAATTTCTATGATTAACAAGGATCACCTTGGTACTTTACTTTAAGAAAAACTAGGCTTTTTGTCTACTTCAAAAATTGTTAGAACACAATGGTCTTTTGATTTATTTATTGATTAATTACGACTTGTAGCTTTTTGTGTTATTTTGAGTTTTAGCCGTGTTGAACCTCAACCCCTCACGAGTGTAAAGACCCTAGAAAGTTAGTTAAAGTAGTGTGTTACCCCACATTGGTCTCCTATGCCAAAGTTATCATTTTGGCTAGGTGCCCAGTCACAAGTCGTGTTTCACCAATTAGTGTCCTAGTATTTTAGCTTAGTGTAAAAACTAAGTTATTGTATTTACTTCTACAGTGACGAGTTACCGGACATCCATAGCACTGTTATCGCAGCTTGTTTTGTTTTGCTTTGCTAGAGGCAAGTACTTTCTACGAACTTTACATACTGCTATAAACCATAAAACTGTGATTCACCAACCATGTTAAATGCTGATCCTTGGGGTAGCAAGTTAGAACTTTACATGTTGTATTACTTTCAGTCTCTACCATGTTTATACCGTATTTCATATCTCTCACATGTTTAAATAACGGGTTAAGGGGAAACTGCTAGTAGTGTACGTGATCATGACCCCCTTCTCCGTATGTATTTACCGAGCACCGTTACATTCTATATGTATCTGTGTCGTATGTCTGGTCCCGCGTTTGTGTATGGATATACACCGATGCCGTTATGTGTACGTATGTGCACATCAGAAAATTGATATGTACCGCTGTACATCATGATTACCTATTGACTGATCACTCACCTACTACAGTTTTAAACTTTAAAATGTATATCTATTGCCATGATGAAATGTACCTAAAACTGAACCAACATGATATGTCATTTCCTTTTTATCACATGATCAGTATTATATGTTTGTTAGATTTAGTACTTGCTCCCGTCCTGACAGGATAACGTTGTAGGTGTCTTTACTGAGGAGGAGTTACTCTGTGACACATACTATGGAGATACTGCCGAGGACCCGGCTCTGCTTTACGAGGATGTTCCTGCGGGGAACCTCGCCTAGTTGTCTTTGTTTACTTAGACTTTGAGAGTAGACATGTATTAGACTATATCTTTTTGTAACTGGACATGTATCCAGTTTTACATTTTAGTTCACTTGTACTTGGACATTTTACTATATACGACGACTTTTATGTTTGGAGCATTTATGATTCTTCTTCACTTATAGAACTGTTAGTACATTTAGTCTTATCATGTTGTCTTTAGAACAACTTACTACGTTTTATCTCAACGTAGGCTGGGCATGCCTCAGCCTGGCCCAACAATTTGGGTAGCGAGTCGTGACATGTTTTCAGTGGTGGCCCATGCAGGTCCCGACTAAACTGTTTGGTTACGTTATTGTACCAAGCATGCCTGCAATTAGGAACTTAAGGTAATTAGACAACATTAGGAAAGACGCTTCGAACACCTAGAGGAATGCTAGGATTGCAACATAGGAAATACATCACATGTTTGCTATTATAATTAGATTTCCTTGCCTATGATTGCTTAATTACTTTAAACAAATCCTTATAAGTCTTTTTATGTGTAATTTAGATGGTGCTTACTCGGGCATCCCAGTATGTTACTCCCGAGAATGGGGCCCTCCATATCCAGTCAGCTGACCAGTTGACTGATACACCTTCACCTACCACTTTCCCCCACTCCACAGATCCACAGACCCAGATACCACCTTCCACATCACAGGCCCAACAGGACCCGATACGTCCACCACCCCCTATCACTATACCCACCCAGGCTTCCGTCACACTCGACGGGAACCAGCTGCTCAAGCTGATTCAGGGGTTCCTAACAACCCATCAGGAGCAGACTACCCTACTCCGCCAGAGCATGGAGCGTTCTGAGGGACGTCCCGTGGTCCCACCACATGTAGAGCCACGGCAGAGAGCGGGGACGATCAAGGACTTCATGGGTCTGAATCCCAAGGAGTTCTTAGGGACTGAGGGCATAGTAGTAGCAGATGACTGGCTAGATTCAGTAGAGAGGAAGCTCCTCGGAGTCAGGATGCCGGATGACCTTCAGGTCGAGGCAGCGGGATTTCTGCTGATAGACTTCGCAGGAGTCTGGTTCCGGAATGAGTCGTTGTTCGCGAGAGGTAGAGCCACTTGGGACCAGTTCAAGACCCAGTTCAAGAAGAAATTCTTCTCGACCACTGCTAGAGTAGCCATGGGGCTACGATTCCAGAACATCCAGCAGGGGAACCGTTCTGTTGATGACTATGCGGCAGAGTTTAGTCGCCTGAGCCGTTTTGCTCCTAGTCTGGTTGCTGATCCAGAGGAGATGACCCGTAGGTTTTGCCATGGTCTAGTTCCAGACATTGGCATTCCTATAGTGGCAAACGGTACGACTGACTACTACCAGAGCCTAGAGTTGGCCCGGAGCATCGAGGAGCGTCTTCTGTCATGCAAGAGGCCGGCTTCTGTACATCATGAGGGACCGTCCAAGCGTCAGGCTTTCCAGCAGAGAGCACCGACGCCGCCACAGCAGACTTACCGTCCCCCTACACCGCATCATCAGACCCCGCCAGTTAGAGCCCCGGGACCCCGACAGCAGCCTAAGGGAGGTATTTGTGCATTCTGCAAGAGGGTAGGCCACGACGCTTCCATCTGCAAGAAGAAGTTGGGGCAGTGTTTGGCTTGTGGGTCTGCCACCCATCAGCTTCGAGAGTGCCCAGTAGCGAAGACTAGAGGACCACTCCCGACTCAGCAGCAGAGGTTCGGGCAGCATCTGCAGCAGCAGAAGGGACCTCAGGGGAGGGTTTATAGTCTAGCCATTGAGCCGGAGCCGGAGCAGGTTTCGGAGCCAGATTACTTAGCTGACGTCATTACAGGTCATGTTTATTTGCATACTTTTCTAGCTCTATGCTTGTTTGATTCTGGTGCATCTCATAGCTTCCTATCATTAGAGTTTATGTAAGAACATCATTTAGTATCTACACCTACTGCGGAGATTAGTAGAGTAATGACGGGAGGAGGACCAGTGCCTATTAGAGCTAGCTATAGATGCTCTATTATGATAGCCGGGAGAGAGTTCGAGGGGCGATTCTTTGTGATGCCACTCCCCGGTTATGATATCATATTGGGGATGGACTGGCTTAGCTATGCCCATGCATCTATAGATTGCCATGAGGGTAGTATTTTGTTCAGTCCCCCAGGCACAACACCATTCAGTGTCAGGAGGACAGGGCCGGAGATCAGCCTAGAGCCGAACTGTTGTGCTACAGTCGGGGACGCAGCACCGCCACACCCTATCATTAGGAAGTTTATGGATGTATTCCCAGAGGATCTTCCAGGACTTCCGCCTGACAGAGATGTGGAGTTCACTATAGATTTAGTGCCGGGTTCATCACCAGTATCCCGGGCTTGCTATAGAGTGAATCCCAAGGAGGCCATAGAGATGAAAGAGCAGATTGATGACCTGTTGAAAAGGGGTTTCATTCGATCCAGTGCTTCTCCATGGGGAGCGCCAGTGCTCTTTGTGCCTAAGAAGGATGGTACAGTCCGGTTGTGTATTGACTATCGGGCCTTGAATGCCATCACTATCAAGAACAAATATCCTCTGCCCAGGATAGATGATTTGTTCGACCAGTTGAGCGGGGCGAAGGTGTTTTCCAGGATAGACTTGAGATCCGGGTACCACCAGGTGAAGGTTAGGCCAGCAGACATCCAGAAGACGGCGTTCAACACGAAGTACAGGCAGTACGAGTTTCTGGTGATGCCATTTGGTCTCACAAATGCGCCAGCTGTCTTTATGAACTTGATGAATAAGACATTTCACCAGTATCTGGATAAGTTCGTCGTGGTGTTTATCGACGACATCCTGATATACTCGAAGACGCCGGAGGAGCATGCAGAGCACTTGCGGATAGTTTTGGGGATTCTGAGGCAGGAGAGATTGTTTGCCAAATTGCCGAAGTGCGAGTTCTTTTTAGACCGAGTGGAGTTTCTCGGCCATGTAGTCACTGGAGATGGAATCTCGGTGGATCCCAGGAAGATTGCTGCAGTTGAGACGTGGAAGGCTCCGACGTCAGTTTCAGAGATCAGGAGTTTTCTGGGTTTAGCAGGCTATTATAGAAAGTTCGTCCAGGACTTTGCTAGGATAGCTGAACCCATGACGAAGCTGACGCGGAAGGACGCAGAGTACATTTGGTCAGAGGACTGCCAGACAGCGTTTGAGGAGCTGAAGAGGAGGCTGACGACCGCTCCAGTTCTGACTTTACCTTCAGGTTCTGGAGGTTTCACCATTTACAGTGATGCTTCTGGGAAGGGGCAAGGATGTGTCCTACAGCAGCATGGAAAAGTGATTGCTTATGCATCTAGGCAGTTGCAGACTCATGAGAGGAATTATCCTACCCATGACCTAGAGTTAGCTGCGGTGATCTTTGCACTCAAGTTATGGAAACATTACTTATACGGAGAGCGTGTGGAAATCTTTACTGACCACAAAAGCTTGAAGTATGTGTTCACGCAGAAAGAGCTGAACATGAGGCAAAGACGATGGTTGGAGTTGATGAAGGACTTCGACATCGATTTACAGTATCACCCCGGGAAGGCAAATGTGGTGGCGGATGCGCTGAGCAGGCATCCGATGGCATGGTACCTGATGATTGATCGGCATTTGCGGGAGGATCTGGAGAAGCTCGGTATCGAGCTAGTTCGGCCAGGATCAGTGATACAGATGATGGCGCTTGACATTCAGTCAGGTTTGATGGAGCAGATCCGGGAGGCACAGTCTACAGATGAGAGCCTTCGCAGACTTCGACCCCAGGCGTTAGCTGGATTGCTGGATGACTTCACGATAGCAGAGGATGGATCCTTGAGGCATGGCAGCCGATTGTGCGTACCGAAGGGAGAGCTGGTAGAGGCAGTCTTGCAGGAGGCGCACCGATCGAGATATTCTATTCACCCTGGTGCTAACAAGATGTACCGTGACTTGCGGGAACATCTTTGGTGGCACGGGATGAAGAGGGATGTATCGCGTTTTATTTCGAGATGCCTAGTTTGCCAGCAGGTCAAGGCGGAGCGCCAGAGGCCAGCTGGTTTGTTGCAGCCGTTACCCATTCCCGAGTGGAAGTGGGAACATATTACGATGGACTTCGTTTCAGGGCTTCCTCGTTCCCAAGGAGGGAAGGATGCCATCTGGGTCATCGTAGACAGGTTGACGAAGTGTGCGCACTTCATACCCTTCAAGGTGGGGCTTTCCACCGAGAAGTTGGCGGAGCTATACATGCAGCAGATAGTTCGCCTACACGGAGTGCCAGTGAGCATCGTGTCAGACAGAGACAGCAGATTTACATCCCACTACTGGAGGAGCTTGCAGGAGGAGTTGGGCAGTAGGCTCAAGTTCAGTACGGCGTACCACCCGCAGACAGATGGGCAGTCCGAGAGGACGATACAGACACTGGAGGATATGCTGAGGACCTGCGTGCTGGACTTCGGAGGATCATGGGAGAGCCATCTGCACTTGGTAGAGTTTTCATACAACAACAGCTACCAGGCCAGTATTGGTATGTCTCCTTTCGAGGCGCTTTATAGACGACGATGCCGTACACCGCTCTTTTGGGATGATGTCGGAGACAGAGTTATGCTTGGGCCAGAGATGATCACGGATGCAGCAGAGAAAGTCGGGATGATCAGAGACAGGCTCAGAGTAGCTCAGGATAGGCAGAAACACTGGGCTGATGCTAGTCGCAGGTCGATGGAGTTCGCAGACGGTGATATGGTGCTAGTGAAGATATCACCTACTCGAGGGACGATCCGGTTCGGACGAGGAGGGAAGCTGAGCCCCAGATACATCGGGCCGTTCGAGGTACTTGGCAGGATCGGAGAGGTAGCTTACAGGGTTGCACTTCCACCCAACCTAGCAGGAGTTCACGACGTCTTTCACGTATCTCAGCTGAGGAGATATGTTCCAGACCCCAGTCATGTGCTAGATCATTCAGAGTTGGAGGTCGGACCGAGCCTTACAGTTTCTGAGCAGCCAGTGGAGATATTAGACAGGAGAGAGAAAAGGCTGAGGAACAAGGTTATACCCCTAGTACGAGTAGCTTGGAGCCGTCACTCTCCAGGTGAATCTACTTGGAAGAGGGAGTCGGACATGAGGGAGAGATACCCTTACTTGTTCGATCCAACCGCTGCGAGGGAACCACCCGTTCCCGCTTGATACCTTAGAGGTTAGTTTCGATCGCAGCCTTAGTCATTTTGTTGCATTGCTTGCTATGTTAGAATATTGTCGGGTCTTCAATCCTTGTGAATTTCGAGGACGAAATTTTTCAAGGAGGGAAGACTTGTCAGCCCCTGTTTTTCAATTTTAGTTAAATTAGTGTTAATTAATTTTTAATGTTAATTTTTAGCCTTAAAATAATTATTAGAATTTTTAGGAATTTTTCTAGAATTTTTTTATAATTTTTAAAATGGTTTTAAGTCAAAATATATCATTTTGCAATTTGCTGAATTGTTTTAATATCACTTTGTAATTTTTAGAATTATTTTAATATCAATATGCAATTTGTTAAATTATATTTTATAGCAGTTTGCAATTTAGAAATTGTTTTAATTCTGTTATGCAAATTATAATTTACATTTACTACTGTTTAGACCTATTATGTAAAATCCTAATTCTATGAGGATCCTAGTGCTAACCTACCCAAACCCCCCCCCCCCCCCCCCCCACGAACACACCCTCTCTCTCCTCACCCACTCCCGTTGACCCCCGGCTGCCCCGACCGCCACGACCGCCCTGCCCCCGCCAAATCCGGCTGCCCCGACCGCCTCAACCCCCCTATAAAACTCCCCTCTCCCCGACTGAACCCTAACCCTAAATTCTCTCCGCCACCCCCCACGACCACCTTTCTCCCCAGTTCTTCCCCGAAACCCTAGCCTAAACCCTAACTCCGGCGTAACCCCACCACCGCCTCGCCGCTCGTCCTCGCCGTTTGCCTCCACCACCGTTAGCTTCGCCGCGCCGAGCTGGACGCAGCGCCACCAGAGCGCCACCGTCCCGACGCCCCTAGCCGCCGCCTCCGCCTTCGAAAACCTCCTTGAGAAGTCGGACACGTACGTATCAGTCTGCTTTCGTGTCGTCTGTGTCTCGATTTCACGTGGGAGACTCGCCAGGACACGGGGATGCTCGTCCAGTAGTTGGACACATGAATCAGTGTTCGTGCGTGTCGTGCGTAGCACGGACACGTTGTTACCTGTGTCCTTAACTGTCAGGACACAGGGTCGATTTTTATTATTTTTTTTATGTGCTAATTAACCTAAACTAAATAAAACTAACCTAAAGTCTATTCCTAACACAGCGGGCCAACTGGCCCACTGGCCAGCGCGCAGTAATAAACCCCTCCCCCTGCTGTGCGCTCGGGTTCGAGCCCCCCCTCTTCTTTTTGTTTCCTTTTCTTTTTCTTTTCTATTTTCTTTTCTTTTCTTTTTTCTGTTTTTGTATATTTAAATATATATATGTATATATATATATTAGTATATATACATATGTATATACTGTATTTTAACAGTATTTAATATATATGTATATATTTTATAGTTAGTGAATTTTATATGTATATATGTTTATATATATTTTTTCATATGTATATATATTATATATATATATATATATATACACTATATTATTAAGTGTTTTCTTATATATATATATATATTTGTATATATATATATATATATATATATATATATATATATATATATATATATATATATATACACTTTATAAATTAAGTATTTTTCCTTATATACCTATATATACTTTTAGCATAGGTATGTATATATTCTTTTGTACAAATTTACCTTATTTAAATAATAATATTTATTCTGCCCTGTTACCAATTATATTTTTGGTGTATTTAAATTACTGCAACCATTTGGTGTCCAAGCCTAGCATGGGTATTTGGGCCCAAATGTGTTTTCACACATTCAAGACCTGTACAAGTCATATTGGACTTGATTCATGGCCTTGGGTCCTGTATTTGAACTTTGGTTCAAATTATATACATGGACAAAATACGCAGATAATTAATTATTGTGTGCAATGCTGTTTTTGATTTTCTAAAAATACTTAAAGTACTGCTAAAATTATAAAAAAATAGTATTTAGATACTATGTTAAGTTGGCTAATTTAGTATAATTTTTGTAGTATTTAATTTACTGTTTTGCCCCTAGTTTGGCATATGAAACCAAAACTCATTTTCTGTATACTTAGGAAAACTGATTTTTATAAAATATTTGTACTGGTTAATAAATTCCAGAAAAATTATAATAAATTTCTATGATTAACAAGGATCACCTTGGTACTTTACTTTAAGAAAAACTAGGCTTTTTGTCTACTTCAAAAATTGTTAGAACACAATGGTCTTTTGATTTATTTATTGATTAATTACGACTTGTAGCTTTTTGTGTTATTTTGAGTTTTAGCCGTGTTGAACCTCAACCCCTCACTAGTGTAAAGACCCTAGAAAGTTAGTTAAAGTAGTGTGTTACCCCACATTGGTCTCCTATGCCAAAGTCATCATTTTGGCTAGGTGCCCAGTCACAAGTCGTGTTTCACCAATTAGTGTCCTAGTATTTTAGCTTAGTGTAAAAACTAAGTTATTGTATTTACTTCTACAGTGACGAGTTACCGGACATCCATAGCACTGTTATCGCAGCTTGTTTTGTTTTGCTTTGCTAGAGGCAAGTACTTTCTACGAACTTTACATACTGCTATAAACCATAAAACTGTGATTCACCAACCATCTTAAATGCTGATCCTTGGGGTAGCAAGTTAGAACTTTACATGTTGTATTACTTTCAGTCTCTACCATGTTTATACCGTATTTCATATCTCTCACATGTTTAAATAACGGGTTAAGGGGAAACTGCTAGTAGTGTACGTGATCATGACCCCCTTCTCCGTATGTATTTACCGAGTACCGTTACATTCTATATGTATCTGTGTCGTATGTCTGGTCCCGCGTTTGTGTATGGATATACACCGATGCCGTTATGTGTACGTATGTGCACATCAGAAAATTGATATGTACCGCTGTACATCATGATTACCTATTGACTGATCACTCACCTACTACAGTTTTAAACTTTAAAATGTATATCTATTGCCATGATGAAATGTACCTAAAACTGAACCAACATGATATGTCATTTCCTTTTTATCACATGATCAGTATTATATGTTTGTTAGATTTAGTACTTGCTTCCGTCCTGACAGGATAACGTTGTAGGTGTCCTTACTGGGGAGGAGTTACTCTGTGACACATACTATAGAGATACTGCCGAGGACCCGACTCTGCTTTACGAGGATGTTCCTGCGGGGAACCTCGCTTAGTTGTCTTTGTTTACTTAGACTTTGAGAGTAGACATGTATTAGACTATATCTTTTTGTAACTGGACATGTATCCAGTTTTACATTTCAGTTCACTTGTACTTGGACATTTTACTATATACGACGACTTTTGTGTTTGGAGCATTTATGATTCTTCTTCACTTATAGAACTGTTAGCACATTTAGTCTTATCCTGTTGTCTTTAGAACAGCTTACTACGTTTTATCTCAACGTAGGCTGGGCATGCCTCAGCCTGGCCCAACAATTTGGGTAGCGGGTCGTGACATATTTTCAGTGGTGGCCCATGCAGGTCCCGACTAAACTGTTTGGTTACGTTATTGTACCAAGCATGCCTGCAATTAGGAACTTAAGGTAATTAGACAACATTAGGAAAGACGCTTCGAACACCTAGAGGAATGCTAGGATTGCAACATAGGAAATACATCACATGTTTGCTATTATAATTAGATTTCCTTGCCTATGATTGCTTAATTACTTTAAACAAATCCTTATAAGTCTTTTTATGTATAATTTAGATGGTGCTTACTCGTTCATCCCAGTATGTTACCCCTGAGAATGGGGCCCTCCATATCCAGTCAGCTGACCAGTTGACTGATACACCTTCACCTACCACTTTCCCCCACTCCACAGATCCACAGACCCAGATACCACCTTCCACATCACAGGCCCAACAGGACCCGATACTTCCACCACCCCCTATCACTATACCCACCCAGGCTTCCGTCACACTCGACGGGAACCAGCTGCTCACGCTGATTCAGGGGTTCCTAACAACCCATCAGGAGCAGACTACCCTACTCCGCCAGAGCATGGAGCGTTCTGAGGGACGTCCCGTGGTCCCACCACATGTAGAGCCACGGCAGAGAGCGGGGACGATCAAGGACTTCATGGGTCTGAATCCCAAGGAGTTCTTAGGGACTGAGGGCATAGTAGTAGCAGATGACTGGCTAGATTCAGTAGAGAGGAAGCTCCTCGGAGTCAGGATGCCGGATGACCTTCAGGTCGAGGCAGCAGAATTTCTGCTGATAGACTTAGCAGGAGTCTGGTTCCGGAATGAGCCGTTGTTCGCGAGAGGTAGAGCCACTTGGGACCAGTTCAAGACCCAGTTCAAGAAGAAATTCTTCTCGACCACTGCTAGAGTAGCCATGGGGCTACGATTCCAGAACATCCAGCAGGAAAACCGTTCTGTTGATGACTATGCGGCAGAGTTTAGTCGCCTGAGCCGTTTTGCTCCTAGTCTGGTTGCTGATCCAGAGGAGATGACCCGTAGGTTTTGCCATGGTCTAATTCCAGACATTGGCATTCTTATAGTGGCAAACGGTACGACTGACTACTACCAGAGCCTAGAGTTGGCCCGGAGCATCGAGGAGCGTCTTCTGTCATGCAAGAGGCCGGCTTCTGTACATCATGAGGGACCGTCCAAGCGTCAGGCTTTCCAGCAGAGAGCACCGACGCCGCCACAGCAGACTTACCGTCCCCCTA
The DNA here is from genome assembly GCA_029216955.1 of Iris pallida. Lineage (NCBI taxonomy): Eukaryota > Viridiplantae > Streptophyta > Magnoliopsida > Asparagales > Iridaceae > Iris > Iris pallida. The sequence continues at coordinate 8,299,847 of JANAVB010031818.1, forward strand.
CACCGCATCATCAGACCCCGCCAATTAGAACCCCGGGACCCCGACAGCAGCCAAAGGGAGGTATTTGTGCATTCTGTAAGAGGGTAGGCCACGACGCTTCCATCTGCAGGAAGAAGTTGGGGCAGTGTTTGGCTTGTGGGTCTGCTACCCATCAGCTTCGAGAGTGCCCAGTAGCGAAGACTAGAGGACCACTCCCGACTCAGCAGCAGAGGTTCGGGCAGCATCTGCAGCAGCAGAAGGGACCTCAGGGGAGGGTTTATAGTCTAGCCATTGAGCCGAAGCTGGAGCAGGTTTCGGAGCCAGATTACTTAGCTGACGTCATTACAGGTCATGTTTATTTGCATACTTTTCTAGCTCTATGCTTGTTTGATTCTGGTGCATCTCATAGCTTCCTATCATTAGAGTTTATGTAAGAACATCATTTAGTATCTACACCTACTGCGGAGATTAGTAGAGTAATGACGGGAGGAGGACCAGTGCCTATTAGAGCTAGCTATAGATGCTCTATTATGATAGCCGGGAGAGAGTTCGAGGGGCGATTCTTTGTGATGCCACTCCCCGGTTATGATATCATATTGGGGATGGACTGGCTTAGCTATGCCCATGCATCTATAGATTGCCATGAGGGTAGTATTTTGTTCAGTCCCCCAGGCACAACACCATTAACTGTCAGGAGGACAGGGCCGGAGATCAGCCTAGAGCCGAACTGTTGTGCTACAGTCGGGGACGCAGCACCGCCACACCCTATCATTAGGGAGTTTATGGATGTATTCCCAGAGGATCTTCCAGGACTTCCGCCTGACAGAGATGTGGAGTTCACTATAGATTTAGTGCCGGGTTCATCACCAGTATCCCGGGCTTGCTATAGAGTGAATCCCAAGGAGGCCATAGAGATGAAAGAGCAGATTGATGACCTGTTGAAAAAGGGTTTCATTCGATCCAGTGCTTCTCCATGGGGAGCTTTGCTAGTATTGGAGATGCACATGTGGTGTGAAGGTGCACATGGGTTTGCCATGTGGGGTTATTTTTCTAATGGAAAAAGGCTAAAATCAACAATTAAAGCATTCATGCTTTTTGCTCTTGGAAAATTTATTTCCATAGGAGCTAAGCCCCGTAGGGGCTTAGCGACTTGGACTCGGACTCGGACTCGGACTCGGACTCGGGCTCGGACTCGGACTCGGGCTCATGGGCTCATGAGGCGTAATGTGGCGTTTTGTTGGCGCACTTTACACTTAGCACGTCAGCATCGTCGCTAGGCGCATAGTGCGCTTAAGTTGCGCCTGTTGCGCGAGCCACTTGCGCGGCTACGTTACGCGGCCTGTTACGCGAGCCTCGTTACGCGTGCTACGTTACGCGAGCCCAGTTACGCCGGCCCAGTTACGCAGCCCAGTACGCGCAGTGTGCGCAGCGTGCACAGCGTGCGTAGAGTGCGTAGTGTACGCAGTGTGCGCGTTACACGCGGTGCGGGTTGCGTAAAGGGGCTGGGTGCGTAAAGTGCAAACCACGCTGGTTACGCGAGTAGCGCAACTTGTGGCAGAATGTGTCTTTGCATGTTCTGAGCGGTTGCTCCATGTTCGGGGTGGTTATTACCACGTCCCTAACATTGTGCTAACCGGGCAGTTGTTGCTGGGGCCTATATAAGGCCTCCTCCTTCTCTCTCACAGGTTAGAACCAATATACAAGTAGTAGACAGAAAGTTTACAAGTGTTCAGAAGCTGTGAGAGAGAAGAGAGGTATTGTACCAGCGTTGAGTTTTGCACGGGAGTTCGTGTTCATCCGAGGAGTCAGAAGAGCAAGAGTGTTCCAAGTTCTCCGACGAACTTGCTGGTTCCTGGAAGCTATTCGTGTGGGACGAATAAAGCTTTGAGCAACGGTGATCATTCACCCCAGCAGGAGTTTTTCCATCTTTCGCCTGTCACCTTCTTCGTTTAACAGAATTCTATTAGCGCACCTTCTATGAAGTGTAGCACTAGTAGAATTTCTATTACGTACCTTCTGTGAAGTGTTACGTTCTGTGCACCTTCTGTGAAGTGTAGCACTAGTGAAATTTCTCTTACGTACCTTCTGTGAAGTGTTACGTTCTGTGCACCTTCTGTGAAGTGTTGCATTAGTGAAATTTCTCTTACGTACATTCTGAGAAGTGTTACGTAATAACGATTGTTTGTACAATTGTTACGAATTCTCAGTTTTCCATCGAAAAATTGTACTCCGGCACTAACATGAAATTACATCTTTACTACCAAAGCCACAATTTTCACACAAGCCCTCAACAACTTAGTAAAACTGCAATCTACAAAATCAACCCAAGAGTAGCATTACACAATTTAATAGAAAAAAGAAGAGCTTTCTCAAACCATGAACAAAAACAAACTCTCACAGCATAAGCCTAAAATTCGTAAACTAATCAACTCTTTCCTCCAAAAAGCCACAATCTTCCTTCAAATCTAGCCCCAGCCCTTACAAAAAAAATGTGCAAAATCACACATTTCTGACTCAAGCCAGGACTTCTAAACCAGCATTACTCTAACAAACAAACTTTGATCAGCAAAACACAACAAAATCAAACCTTCCCTTCAAAAATCACACCTTTTTTCCTCCCGAAGCCACCACTTTTCAACAAAACCCCTCCAATTTACTCAAAATTGAAATCTGGGTACGGTCCGTTACCTTGAAGAGTAGCATTGCATCCGCCGCAGCGATAGACTGAGAAATTTGCAAGCTCAGGGAGGAGTTTATCGCACTTTGGGCATCTAACCACTCTAACCTTAGCTCCCTCCTCCTCCATCAACCCTCCAAATTTAACAAATCAAACTATAAATCAAGAAAATATTTTAGTTTTAGAGATGTAAAGAGGAAGAAACAGCATCTGCAGTTATGCCCAAGAAGAAATGAACAACTAAAACTGGAAGTTTGAGCTAGAAATCAAGAAAAAGATTGAAAACTTTAGAGAGAGGAAGAGGAAGACGATGCATTTCTAGCTATGCCCAAGAAAGAAATTAACAAGTAGAAGTAGAGCTTGAGCTACAAATCAATAAAAAAGATGAAGTCTTGGAGAGAGAAAGAGGAAGGCAGTGCATTTCTAGCTATGTCCAACAACAAAAAAGCACTAGAACTTGAGCTTTAAATCAAGGAAAGATCCGATTTTGGAGTGTGAGGAAGAGAGAGACAGCATTTGTAGACTGCACTACTGGAGGGAGGATGCCTGGTGGTAGAGTACGAGAAGTGATGAAGATTTTCTTTTTTGCTTCTGCTGTTGTGTTTGCTTTTGAGACCTGTACTTTTTTGTTCACACTTACAATTTTTGTTTTCTATATTGCTAATTTTGCTATTGTTGTTTTCAAATCCAAACCCTTGTTAGCAATCACCAGAATAAAACTCGTATTATACGCGAATTTTTTCGTATCTTTCATAAACGTATAATATTTGCGTACTTTTAACAGATCCAAATCAGTATGTAAATTTTCAGCAAGCGAAGTTTTAAACGTGTTCTGTATAAATTATTGAAAAATTTGGCACAAAAATGTGTTGGGAACCTGTTTAATTAACCAAATTTGACAGCATATTTAAGAATGTGAAGTTTTTAACCTTAATATTTCCATTTTTCGAATACTTGACCGAATTTTTGAACGTATTTTATTTGCACTGAGCCGATTTATACTCGTACTTTTGTCGTTTCGAATTTTTCCCGTTTGCCGAATTGCTAACAAGGATCCAAACCGGACCGACTAGTTGAACAAATTAATTTTTCGGACTAGATTAATTTTTATTTTATTTTTCGTGCAGATTTAGATTATGTCACGTTCATCAGGCCTCTTACGTTGTGGGATCGTGGGTGGAGTGACCGTACGTCCTCACGGCATTTCATCATTATCATTGCACATCTTTCAACACTGACACCCTCTCGGTCGTGCACGAGATAAGGGACGTCCACGGGCCGGTCGCACCTATTCGACCGTACGCACAAGACGAGGTAACTCCTATGATCCCCATGTCCGAGTCCAGACACGTTCACGGACCGGTCGCATCCATACGAACGCTCGCTCGAGGCGAGGTAACATGCACTGAGTCCAGTGGACTTAGTTCCGTGGTTCAGAATATTGCCGCTTTCATCAGGCTCTGATGCGTGTGAGTGTGGGTGCTCCGGGCTACACGCTCTGCACAAGGCTTATCATCATCGCCCTAAACTAGATTAATATGGATTCACTATTTTTTATAGTAATCCGATCAACTCATCCAACCCCAATCGGTCAGACTATCGAACTGTCTTACTCAGGTGGATTTTGAACTGATTTGATCCTGATTTTTTATTTGTTTTGGATTTTACGTGCAATCAATGTTAATGTGTTTGCTTCTACTATAGTAAATATGCAGAACTTCTAATTAGTATATATGTCAACGTAAGATTGTGAGTTTATATAACTTATTCAATCCGAATCAACAACCCAATATTCAGAGTCTCAGACCGGTTCGATCTTCGATCTGAGTTTTAAAACATTAATTTGCTATTGCCATGGATATTTGATATTTGTAAATATTTATTTTTGTTGCTTTTTCTTTGAAATCGACAGTAGTGGGGTGGGTCAGTGACTTTTATCTGTGGCTTGTCCCATTGTGATTGGGCTGGGCATTAAAAGGGCAGGTCTGACAGTCTTGTGCTTTTCTTGTGGGTGTGTCAGTGTCACACTTGCTTGGTCCCTAGCCTGCTTTGCCTTTTGCTTTGATACATGGTACTTTACCCATCTGCTACCAAATTGAAATGCAAGATATATATAGGGCTATTGTTTGGTTTCTTCTTCCTTTCCACCTTTTTCTCTTCATCATTCTCTCCTCCACTTTGTTTTCTTCTACTACTTTTTTTTTCTTCAATTTTGTAGATATTTAGGATCAGTTATTCATCGTAAAAATTTAAAAAAATATTATGCATATAATTAATCATGATATTTAAAATTGTAGAATATTTTTGACCGTGCGATCGTCAAATACATTTTAAATTAAAAATAAAATCTACAAAATTCATATAAGATCGATCACCTTTATGGATTGGAGTGATAGGAGATTAAAGTTAGAATAGTCAATTGACAATATTAAATGGATGAAATATATATTATGCATATAATTAATCATGATATTTAAAATTGTAGAATAGTTTTGATTGTGCGATCGCCAGATGCATTTCAAATTAGGAATAAAATTTACAAAATTCATATAAGATCAATCACCTTTATGGATTGGAGTGATAGGCGATTAAAGTTAGAATAGTCAATTGACAATATTAAATGGATGAAATACATTGTATTAAATGTAGGGTCAACCTGAGCTCATGGAAGACAGAGACGAACTTTCGAAATAAGCACCCGTACGTAATGTGAAAAGAAAATTAAGTAACTAAAACGAAAGTAATACCAAAAAAATTGTTGTCACCTAAAATTGAAGTAAGGACCTCTAGTGTATAAGTATACACCACCGCTGTTTTAAGTTAAGGGTGGCATATGGTACATCATGATTCCATTTTAGATACTTCCATGTTGATATTTCTTTAGTATTTGGATCTTGGACGGTCGTCTAGTCTGTTTTGGACCATGGTTGCCATAATTAAACGATACTATAAAAAAGATGGTGTATTAATAGTATGTTACTGTACAAAGCAGCTAAAATTGTAGAGATAAAGAGGTAGTCGTGAAGGAATATGGATTAATGTTTGGAAAAAAAGATGTTTTCGTTAGTTAACGCTGATTCCAAATTTTTAAGAACAAGCCTTGTTGGTGTTTTTGCCTTTGGACTAGAAAAGATAGTCCCACATCGGATACACCAAATGGTGAGTATCTCAATATAATGCATTGCTTGTGTTGAGGTGTGCACATGAGGTGTAGTGGGGCACAAGTTTGTGCCATGTGGAAGTATTTTCCTAGAAGGAAAAAGGATTAAATCCAACAAGGATGCAAGTTAATTTTTGTTGTGCGGACTCGGACTCGGACGCGGACTCCAAGATGTCTCGTGCATGCACGGGAGGGTTCGGGGGGTAGGCGTGGACTGGCACACTTCTATGCTGATTGTGGGATGATCTAAAATATCAAACTCTATTTTTGAGTATTGGTATTTTAGTCCCACATCGGATAGGAGAAGAGGTGAAGTCTCAACTCCACTCTATAAATAGAGCCCCTTGGCCTCCTTTGAAAGATGCACCAAGAAGAGAGTTGAGGGAGTCTGTTAAGTCCAGGAAGCCCGTTCAAGTCTCAAATATTGACTTACGAGCGTTCCAGAAGTTCTCCTGAACTTGCTGGTTCCTGGGAGCTTATCCGTACTGCGGGTATAGCTTTGAGCGCCGGTGTTCAACACCCCAGCGAGATCCGCTCTTCTTCTTCCTTCCTCTTTCTGTTGCCTTCGAGAATCTGAGACTCAACTGTTGTTGATCATCTCTTGTTGCCTTCGAGAAACCGCTATTGCAAACGCGATTCGATTTTTTTTAATCGTTTAGGCTACGCAATCAGCATTATTTGCATCTCTTTTTTAGGGATTGCAACTGCATTATTTGCATCTCTTTTTTAGGGATTGCAACTGCATTCTTTGCATCTCTTCTTAGGGATTGCAACTGAGTTTTTCCATCGATTGTTTGCAAATAGACCAACAATCTCAAAGCTATACGATTCGATGGAAAACACTCGTGCTTCGCTTGTCGATACCGGCTTTAACAAGTTGGAAAAATTCGACGGCGAACACTTCCAGATCTGGAAGCGAAAGGTGACTCTGAACCTTCAACTCGTGGATGTTGATCACGTGTTGGATGAGGAAGAACCAATCGTTCCAGCAACAGGATCTGCTGCTGTTCTGGCCGCTGCTACGAGCAAGCAGACGAAGTGGAAAAAGGATAACAGCATATGCAGGCTGCTGATCCTGAATTCCATGGAAGACTCTCTGGCCGAGTCCTACACAAAGAGGACTTCTGCCAAAGAGATCTGGGAGTCCGTGGGGAAGCTGTATGACGACGACGAGGCCCGGTCGAAGATGTTTATGGTTAAAAAATACCACAAATGGGTCTTTGAAGACGAGAAGACCATGCTGCCCCAAGTGAAAGAGTTCCTGAAGCTGCGCCAGAAACTGGAGGACGATAGCATGCCCCTCGTCGACAAGTTCGTCGTTGGAGGGATCGTGGCAAAACTTCCTCCAGGATGGAGCAACATCTATGCAAGGATGCATAGGAAGAAGATGGAGATTAGCCTGGATAATCTCCTCAGCGAGATTCATGTTGAGGACGAGATGCGCTCTCAACAGAAGTTGGACACCCTGTCCAAGCAACTAGCAACGGCGAATCTGGTTCAAGCCACCAGAGAGAACAAAGGGAAGCAGGCGGCTTCTCACCACAAGAAGAAGGACTTTTCGAATCTGAAAGTGAAGGGTCCAGGATTCAAGCAACAGAAGTCTAAGTCCCATGTGACTTGCTTCAACTGTGGCAAGAAGGGTCACTATAAAAGTGAATGCAAGTCCAAGCCCAAAGAGCAAGGTGAGCCTAACAAGGTTTCTTTGGTTACTAATCAGGTTGCCATGATAGCACAGGTTGCAACTGTGGGGGCAGACTTGGACTGGTGGATAGACACTGGCGCGACATGTCATGTCTGTTCAGACAAGGACTGGTTCGTCTCCTATGAGCCTACTTCCGAGAAAGTCATGATGGCGAACCAGGCACAAGCTGAAGTACTGGGGATCGGGACGGTGGAGCTGAAGCTTACATCGGGGAACATTCTGACGCTTCAAGGTGTGAAGCATGTTCCTGCAATCGCAAAGAACCTGATCTCTGGGAGCCTGCTCTGCAACGCAGGCTTGAGGATGGACATCAATGCTGGCCAAATGGTGATGTCCAAGAAGGGTACTTTCTTCGGGAAAGCTTTTCAGACTGAAGGAATGTACAAAATTCAGCTTGTTGTAACCCAGCATAATAATGTCAATGCTATCACTAGTTTGAATTACTCTCTTGAGTTGTGGCATAATAGACTAGGACATGTTCATTGTAAGCGAATAAACAAAATGTCTAGTCTAGGACTTATCTCCAAGTGTGGGGGTAAGGTAGAGAAATGTGAGATATGTGCTCAGACGAAGATCACTAGGAAACCCTTCCACAGGGTCCATCGAAGCACAGATCTTCTGGAGTTGGTTCACTCAGATATCTGTGACTTCAAACAATTCTCTACAAAGGCCGGGATGAAGTATTTCATTACTTTCATCGATGACTTCTCCAAGTATGCCTTCGTCTATTTACTCAAATCTAAAGACGAAGCATTCGAGAAGTTCAAGGAGTTCAGGGCCGAGGCTGAACGGCAAACTGGACAACAACTCAAGAGGCTGAGGAGTGATCGAGGTGGGAAATATAGGTCTCATGAATTCTCATCATTCTGCAAAGAACATGGAATCATCAACGAGACGACGGCTCCGTATTCTCCACAATCCAACGGAGTAGCAGAAAGGAAGAACAGAACGTTGACAGAGATGATGAATTCTATGCTGTTGACTGCGGGTCTCCCAAAGTGCTATTGGGGAGAAGCTGCATTAACGGCCACTTTCATTCTGAACAGAGTGCCGTATGGAACTTCCGACATAACTCCTCATGAACTCTGGTTCAAAGTCAGACCCAACCTGAATGTCATTCGAGTGTGGGGGTGCCTGGCTTATGTGAAGCTTCCGGATCTAAAGATTCAGAAGCTGGGGACAAGGACTACTAAGGCGATCTTCCTGGGGTATGCCGAGAAGAGTGATGCTCGGAGATTCCTTGATATCGAGTCAAATCATATCATCGAATCTCGCGATGCTGAATATTTTGAAGAAAAGTTTGCAAGGCACAAGAACATTGTTCTCACGGACATTCCGGAGAATAATGAGGGTGCGGAGCAGACAGAGATCTTTATCGAACCAGTAGTCCAAGATGGAGTTGTTGTCGAGGAGACACCAGCTGAACCAGAACTCGCTGAGCCATCAACTAAGCGAGCGAGGAGGCCGAAAGACTTCGGAGATGACTTTGTCACCTATCATGTGGAAGCAGATCCGCTTACCTATGATGAGGCGATGAAGACCAGAGATGCTATATTCTGGAAGGAGGCGATTGACAACGAGATTGACTCAATCACCTCCAATAACACATGGGTATTGGTCGACCTACCAGAAGGAGCAAGACCCATCGGATGCAAATGGATCTTCAAGAAGAAGATGAAAGCAGATGGAACCATTGACAAGTTCAAGGCCAGGCTAGTGGCCAAGGGGTTTGCTCAGAAGCAGGGGATCGACTACTTTGACACTTATGCTCCAGTAGCTCGGATGACAACTATCAGATTGTTAATTGCTTTAGCAGCAATACACAAGCTGGTGATACATCAGATGGATGTGAAAACGGCATTCCTTAATGGCGAGCTGACCGAAGAGATCTACATGCAACAACCAGAAGGTTTTGTCGTCAGAGGTCTGGAAGACAAAGTCTGCAAGTTGATGAAGTCTCTGTATGGTTTGAAGCAAGCTCCCAAAATATGGCATGAGAAGTTTGACAAGGTGATAAGGTCAAATGGCTACAGGGTCAGTGAAACAGACAAGTGTGTCTATACGAAGTTTGCTGACGGAAGAGGAGTAATCGTTTGTCTATACGTGGACGACATGCTAATCCTAGGTACGGATTTAAGCTGCGTCACAGAGACAAAAAAATTCCTCTCGACCAAGTTCAGTATGAAGGACTTGGGGGATGCCGACGTAATCTTGGGGCTCAAGATCATCCGGACAGGCACTGGAATAGCGCTGTCACAGTCTCATTACATTGAGAAGATGCTCTCTCGCTACGGGTATCAAGATCTTCCTATTATTGATACACCGTACAGGAGTGATCTGAAACTGGAGCCAAATTCGAAGGAGAGCGTCAGGCAGTTGGAGTACGCTAGCGTCATCGGAAGTTTGATGTACGCTACTACTGCCACAAGGCCTGACATAGCCTTTGCAGTGGGAATGTTGAGTCGATTTACGAGCAATCCAGGCGTAAAGCATTGGAAAGCTGTGAAGCGTGTTATGAGATATCTCAAGAAGACTCAGACATATGCACTATACTACAGCGGAGATCCGTCAGTAGTGGAAGGCTTCAGTGATGCTAGCTGGTGTTCAGAGGTGGAGAGCGAATATTCCACAGGTGGATATGTGTTTGCCATGGGTGGAGCTGCTATATCGTGGAAGTCGAAGAAGCAGACTATGTTATCTCGCTCCTCCATGGAATCTGAATTCTTTGCATTGGACGCTGCAGCAGATGAAGCAGAGTGGCTTCGGGAGCTTATGTATGACCTTCCAATGGTTGGGGCTCAGATACCGGCGATTCCGATATACTGTGACAACCAGGCGGCAGCAGCAGTTGCATCAAATGAACTCTTCAACGGGAAGAAGAGGACTGTGCGGTTGAAGCACAGAGCAGTGAACGATCTCATAAAAAGGGGCGTCATTGCAGTGATCGATGTTCGGAGTCAGGAAAACCTGGCGGATCCGTTCACGAAGGGTCTCAAGCGTCAGCTGGTCGAGGACACTGCAAGGAAGATGGGCTTGAAGGCATTCTAATATTGTGTCATTATAATCCTATCAATAAATTTTATGTTATTGGTTCAAAGAGAAATCTACCAGATATCTAATTTTTTGATTCAAGGGAGGACTATTGACTGGAAAAATATTAGTTAACAGTGGGCACTTGTTCTGCGGAACATGTAAGGGTTTCGGACCCAGAACCACTGTTGTCTACTATGAATTTTCTACGGAAAATTGATCCTGTGAGAAGGATGGCATAATGCCTTAATGAGTTCTCAGACTGAGTGAAGGTCTGTTATGCTTTACAGGAAGCATGGTGGCGCAACAACCACAAAGGAGTGTTACAACTCCATGCTACAGTGGGGTGACTCCACCATGAGGTTCCCAGGTAGGGGTAATGCCTCGGCTTTGTTAGCCAAGTTACAGGCGGCGTAGCACCGCATATAGGCAGGTAGCCTAATGTTGCATAATCGTAATAAAGAGATGTAGGCAGCACTACAAAGAGGCCGGTGTCCTCATGTTACAGTGGCATGACACCACGATGAGGTACCCAGGTAGGGGTAAAGCCTCGGCTTTGCAAGCCATGTCATAGTGGCGTAACACCACAAGGGAGCGCAAGGCTTCATGCTGGGTAGTTTGGCACTACAAAGAGGCTTGAGACCTCATGCTACAGTAGTATGACACTACGATGAGGTTCCCAGGTAGGGGTAATGCCTTGGCTTTGTCAGCCATGTCATAGCGGCGTAGCACCGCAAAGAAGCGCAATGCTTCATGCCAATGACTCTTTATATAGAACTCACCTATAGTGTATGGACAGAGATATCAGGCCGTCTCTTGAGGGTAAACTTGTAGACGCCCAAAAATTATACACTGAAACCAGGCTGGCACAAGGCCTTCAATGTGCAGCCAGAAGCACAGTTGATATCACTATGTGAGTAGGAAGAATTGCAGTTATGGTGCAGAATTCAAGGCTTAGTCCATTCTTGTATCATGCTGTTATTTAACCTATGCGGGAAGATTCAAGTCGTAGCGACATCTCTCCTAATGCATGATGGACAATCACTGTGGGGAACGCTCAACCCATATATTGAGATATGTGGGGGATTGTTGGTGTTTTTGCCTTTGGACTAGAAAAGATAGTCCCACATCGGATACACCAAATGGTGAGTATCTCAATATAATGCATTGCTTGTGTTGAGGTGTGCACATGAGGTGTAGTGGGGCACAAGTTTGTGCCATGTGGAAGTATTTTCCTAGAAGGAAAAAGGATTAAATCCAACAAGGATGCAAGTTAATTTTTGTTGTGCGGACTCGGACTCGGACGCGGACTCCAAGATGTCTCGTGCATGCACGGGAGGGTTCGGGGGGTAGGCGTGGACTGGCACACTTCTATGCTGATTGTGGGATGATCTAAAATATCAAACTCTATTTTTGAGTATTGGTATTTTAGTCCCACATCGGATAGGAGAAGAGGTGAAGTCTCAACTCCACTCTATAAATAGAGCCCCTTGGCCTCCTTTGAAAGATGCACCAAGAAGAGAGTTGAGGGAGTCTGTTAAGTCCAGGAAGCCCGTTCAAGTCTCAAATATTGACTTACGAGCGTTCCAGAAGTTCTCCTGAACTTGCTGGTTCCTGGGAGCTTATCCGTACTGCGGGTATAGCTTTGAGCACCGGTGTTCAACACCCCAGCGAGATCCGCTCTTCTTCTTCCTTCCTCTTTCTGTTGCCTTCGAGAATCTGAGACTCAACTGTTGTTGATCATCTCTTGTTGCCTTCGAGAAACCGCTATTGCAAACGCGATTCGATTTTTTTTTAATCGTTTAGGCTACGCAATCAGCATTATTTGCATCTCTTTTTTAGGGATTGCAACTGCATTATTTGCATCTCTTTTTAGGGATTGCAACTGCATTCTTTGCATCTCTTCTTAGGGATTGCAACTGAGTTTTTCCATCGATTGTTTGCAAATAGACCAACAAGCCTTAATGTTTGTTAGCATTTAAATACCAAAAAAAAAATGTACCATTAGGAAACTAGGAGTTATTGGTCCGGATGTGGGAATAGCACTGCCACAAGCTACCTACATGCATTTGTCTCTTCTTCTTTTTTACCTTTTTTTGCGAAAAATTTGTAAATGTTGTATTGTATATCATTTTGGTCCACTGTCTTCTAATTTACACACACATTCACATACCTTTTTGTGGTTCAATACCAAGATCGTCCGTCTAGCAAAGAAAGAAATATCTTTTCTTACTGACCATAAGAACAAGATGAGTTCAGTAATTCGGATGGAGGAAGATCAGCAATGCAGAATCAAGTTCAAAAGCACCAAATTGTAAAGTTTCACATATAATTCTATGTGTGGAATTCTGACTTCAACGGGAAGAATATCATGTACTGCACAACAATTTGAACTTAAAATCATATACTGCACAACAATTTGATGTTTCGAAAAAGATAGATGCCTCTAGCAAGCTTATAGGCTTATCGGCAACATACATAAATAATGATCCGTGCATTGGCTTTTCATGTTGCATGATGGGACAGGTCACACTATAAGTCTTGTCTCTAGGTAACTAACAATAATGGGTTGACGATATGTTCCATCAACTAAGTCGTATATACCCGTCTCTGTGTGTGTGTATATATATATATATATATATATATATATATGAAAAAAGATAGTTTTACATTGGAAAAAAAAATTTGATCACACTTTGCACATCACCATGTGTTTTTTGTCACTCTTGAAAAAAAAATTCTTTGGACCTAAGCCCTAGCGACTCGAACTTGGACGCATAGTGGCACTTTGATGACGCACTTTGTATATCAGCATCGTCGCGTGGCACTCGTGCGCTCGTTTCATGCGCGAGGTGCATGAGCTACCGCGTTGCATGTACATGCGCAGGAGCAGTTGCGGCTGTGTTGCTTCCCGCACGTACACATACATAGTGGTTTGGCGCATAAATCTGTTGGGTGTAATTTTAACGGTTATGGAAAGATAGAGTCGTCAGCATCGTCGCATTGCACTTGTGCGCATTTGTTGCGCTCGTGCGCTCGTTTCATACGGAGGTGGATTGACCATCCTATAGAATACGAGGCATGAGTAATTTATTTAAGCTAGCTTAGCTTAATTTGAAACAATACTTTATTCATATCATCATTTTCTTAATTAATCATTAACAAGTAATATTATTTATTTACCTAAAGCATTTAGATATTCCTTTCTTTGCATTGAGCTACTCTAATGAATGAAATTCCGAAAAATTTGAAAATGCAGGCAGAGGGGTTTAGGAAGTTATTTGTTGGGTTGGGAACTACAAAAGAATGGTTTGGTTTAAGATGTTTTTTTTGTAATGAAAAAAATCAATAGCTAATATCTATTTATACATATTTATATTTACACAAATATATATATATATATATATATATATATATATATATATATATATATAGAGAGAGAGAGAGAGAGAGAGAGAGAGAGAGAGAGAGATTATATATTCGTGTATTTGCATACATAGTTCTATTTATATATAATGACATACATATTTAACGTTTGTTAACCTGTATATACAAATTAAGCATACATAGACAAATTTTCAAATACATACTAGATATTTATCTAGGTTATTAGGGAAAAAAATAGGGCCTAGTTTTTTTTTTTTTTGGGAAGTTAATGGGCATGGTTCTTTTTAAATAGTGGCCAAGGCCCAAGAGCCAATTTTACAAAAATTAAATCGGTCCAATCCGGACTGGCTCAAATCGGATTGTGGGTTGGGCTATGTTTGAGATTCTAGTTCTAGGCCAGGTCCAAACCGGTCTATTTGTGCGGGTTGGGTCGAGCCGAATTCGGTCAAAACTGGAATGGTTTAGCCCGGCCGGACCCACCAAACAACTCTATGTGGGGGAATGGAAGGTTGGGGTTTTGAGATTTTTTGGAAATTATGATTTTTTTTTATAAATTAGTTTTATTGATTAATATTTTAGAATGAAAGTATTTTAATTAACTTATAATGTTTAAGGTTATTTTGTACTTGAAGTGTGATTATTGTTTTTACTCCAATTTTCACTTACAATGTGTATATTATTTTAAATGACATTTGATTATTATTATGAAGAGGTATGTGCGGGATATTATTATTATTATTATTATTATATTTTTGTGTTTACTGTCTGGGCAGGTTGAGAGAGAGAGAGAGAGAGAGTTGAGAGTTAAGTAAAAAAAACTGAAAATAAAAATATTAGTTGAAAAATATATATTAATAAGGTATTAAAGAAAAAAGAAAAAAAATGATTTGAAGATATTTAAGTGAAAATTAGCCAAGGTTTTATAACTGCTAACTTGGTGTGATGGATGGTCTAGTCAATGTACTTACGCATGAGAAAGTTTTCATTAATTTATATGGCTATAGACCTATATGGAAATAAAGTAACTTCGTCTAGCACATATAGGCTTGTCAGTCCTGATATATGTAATCAAGGATGCCTAGACTCATAGATGTAACCTAATCTATTTCCTAGTATATTTACTAGCTGATGGTCATAGCACTTTGTTTGCCACCACCACCAACCTGGCCATCTTCTCTTCTGTTCATTGCTGCAGAAACAAAGAAAGTTGTGCATTGAATGGATCTACATAGGAAACTTCAACAAGTGCAAGCATCTATTATTACAAAGTGAGATGCTTCATAGCTAGGTGTCTACAGTGGTGCAGTCTCCTCTCGAGTACAGAAATAAAGGAGGAAAAGATGGGATAGGTCTGCACAGGAAATATCGGGAGCACCCACCAATTATTGTTCGTAAAGAGAGGTACAGAGAACAAGGCAAATGTGTTCTTCCTTTTAAGTAGCAAAGTTAAAGAAGTTTCAAGTAAAGTTGATGAAGGAGCCAGCATTCTTTGTTAATCATTAATCCTGACAATTTTATGTCAAAGAATTTGCAATATTACAGAGGAATAACAAATGGGAGCTTTAACAGAATAATTCAACTGGTCCTTAATATTGCCAGGAAAAGGAGCTGAAGATCGTCATGTGAGCTTCTTTGTTGATAATTTTTCTGCAAATTGATGAATCTAGTTTCTTCTCATATTGCTGCAACACCAAAATAACCTGCTTTTACATCAAACCATACTTTGATATATGCTATAATAATACAGATTCTTGGATTGCCTAGTTACATCAGATAGTGCAAAATCGCTTGTACAATACATTAGGTATAAACAGGCATTAGCTCGAAGAACAACATCAACACGCAGTCGAGTAGCTATAGAAAAAAGTTTATCAAATAAAAAAAAAAAACACGACAATACTCTAATTATTTGCTCGTAAGGTGTGCGCGTAACGTGTCAAAATTAAACAGTATGAATCAAATTGAACTCAAAGGCACATTTACAAGGAAACCAGTAAAAGCCAGGTTCCAGAATTTCTGCTTATGCAACTTCATTATGGGGTAAAGACGTTTTTCTTGAGTTTCAACTTTCATGCAAGTTAGAGTGTTTGGAATAAAAGACTGCAAGCAAGACACAAGGGTTTTAACCCTGCCTGAGATGTAAACTCAAAGACCTGCTCAAATGCGCCAAGGTCAACATTCATGAACAATTTATAATCTGATCCTATCATTTGTGGTATGTTCAACAAAGGTTTAATTCCTCTCTAATATCAATAGAATATGAATAACACAAGATAGGAACGACGCAAGCATGGTCAAACAAATGATAATTTGATAATATCGTTAAATTATCATTCATCAACATCCGACCCCAAATCACCAAATCGTCCAGAAAATGGTGATCATATCATTTCCCATACATACAACCATGAAAACTGTTACATTAGGAGTACATTTCCTACAGACACTAGTGGCCTGTATTGATTAGCACTGAGCAGCATATGCTAATAATGAAGAAGCTACATGCAAAGAGCCAGTGGCGACAATCAGACCAGACTTGTTTCTGTCTGTGGACTGGAGCAAGCTATCCGCAACCTTAACTGCTTCGTGTACTGATGCATCTTCGCAAATTGCCAGCACAATTGTTTTCTTAGCTGTTGACCTGGGCGAGTGACCGGCAGCCTTCTCTTTACTAATTGTTCCAAGGTCCAGAATGTCCAAACCCAGGTCTAAGACACATCTTACCCAAGAATCTTTTAGGGTCAAAGCTGGAGTAGCGCGCGACCTGCCTCCCGCAATATGCACTTCCGTCAATAGGACTATGTCTGGCTTTCGACCTGTGAAATCCAGAATCAAAGCCACTGGCAAAAGCTAAAGGAGGAACATCGAGGTTCAAAAATACGTGAATGCTATATGTGATGTGATTTCTACTTACCTCTTTGTCATTAGTATAGTATAACCAGAAGCAAAGAAATTATAGCAAACGAATGCCTCACGTGTAATAACAAAAAGTACGATCTAATGGCAAATGTAGGAAGTAATACTGAATTCAAGGTAGGAACTAATACTGAATTCAGAAAAAAAAAAAAAAAAAAAAAAAAAAAGGAACATACTCTGATACTCGGAAACAGTATTTTTTAATTACAGCATTAATTGCAAAAGTATTAACAAACTAGACATCATTATTAGGTCATAGGTTATACGATAATAATGACTTGGATAAACATTGCATTTACAATATAAAATGACTTTACAAGCAGAGCATTCCACCAAACGACTGCATTAATCATTCTCTTTGTATTTCACAGTGACTAAATAAAATTCAAAGATCTTTTCATGAAGAGAAGAAGCAACAAAAATATATGATAGGATAATTACAACACCTGAAAGAAGTTGCCTTGCAAATGCTACATGATCTTTATCATTTGCCATTGCCACCACAAAAGCCAACATCCCATCAGGATGGATTCTCTTTAGTGTATCTGATAAGGCCTTTGCAGAAGCTTCCGTGTGTGCTGGAAATTATCAAATATGTTAATTGAGGTTCATGTTAGATAGAGAGAGGAACTTTTAGTTAGTATCAAAGATAACCTCCATCTACAAGAATAGATGTGCCGGATACACCAAGAACCTCAGCTTCCTTGTCTTGAAGGAACTGACTTCTCCCTAGCAACCATGTTCGTTCTAAGCCAGCTCGAATTGACTCATCTGATATCCCCCATCCTTCTCAAATTTCGTCAGGACAACATGATTAGATAATAGGCAAGGGGATACAGGAATTTAGTTCAAGAAACCAGCTATGCATGGATGTGTTTCGTCATCTCAAGAACAACTATTTACCAGTGTATTCACAATCAAACAATGTATTACATTATAAGCAAAGGTGTATCACCAGTGATTTTACGTAGTTACACTACAAGAAAATACACTTTTTGGAACAAAAGTTTTGCAATAAAAAATATTTGTTGCAAATGATTACTTAATTGCAACAAATTTTATAATTTTGTGGCAAAATTTGATTGCACAATTTTTAAGCAACACAAATTTAATCGTTCCAAATGTCTCGTTGCAAAATTGTTGGGTGGGTTCCACTACCACTCTTGTCAATTGATGGTAAAAATATTTGCAACAAAAAAAAGTTTTTAGAACAAAATTTAGATGCTACAAAAAAGCTTAGATCATTGAGAACAAATTTTTTTGTTGCACCGACTGAATATTTCTATTGCAACAATTTATTTATATGTCAAAAAGGGAACTGATTTGAGAGGTTTTATTGCAACAATATTGATTTGTATGCCCAAAAGATTTTTTTGTTAAATTCTCGGCTGCTTCATCATAACTTTCCCTTTTTCCCTCAAAAGATTTTCCTTTCCCTCAAAATTTTTCGTTTGCCGCTCTCTGTCTCCCTTTTCCCTCTATAACTTGGATTTTCATTACCACTCTCCTTCTCTCTCTACAATGATCTACTTCTCTCTTCCCTCCTGTTACGGTTTACAGCGACTCTGACGACAGCGGAAGGATATCAAATCTAAGGCTGAGTCCGACGACGGCCGGACGAGCCTTACGACGGCACGATGAGGCTGACAATGGCACAACAAGTACAGCGGTGTGATGAGGTTCACGGCGGTCTCAAGGTTCTCTTCTCAAACCCTAGACCCCTAAATTCATGTTTATGAATTCTCTAATTGCCCTTGTAAAAGGATAAACATGTATACATATGGAGCCTCTTGATTTTAGCAAAATTAAAGCCAATTTGTGACTTTATGTTCATCATCAACATTGTGAGCATTAGTAAACAAAAGAGAAATACTTCACAGGGAACATGTCTCAGAACCTCATTGAAGAAAATAAGGAACCGCTTCATCTACAAAGTAAGTATGGTCATTTTGATTTATTATGATTATCTTTTTTTAGTAGGTTACCATCAGTTTTTTATTGTTAATTTTTAATGCTAAGGGCCACACAACAAATGGTACGAGTAACTACAAGGAGATGTTTAAGAATTTACGGGGCCTTCTTGAGAACGAAAAAGCAGGAATCTTTACTAAGCAATTGAATCATGTAGTGCCGAGAGCTTCAATATTCAGCGGGTATGTAGAGGCAAAATTTATTGTGTTTTTTCTTTTGGAGTTATCAAATTTTAACGGATTAGTTGTATGTGGGTGTAATATAGAGCATCATTCATCTTTTACAGGTACAAAAAATATCATGTTTATTTTTGCAAAAATGTCTAGAATTCTTAATGAATGGCAAACAACATAATGCATGTAAGTTTACATTTGAGTAGATAGGTTATGGAATATTTCTACTTATGAGATGAATTGTTGAATACACCACTTAAAGAGCTTTAGTGATCTAGTACTTGTTACAAAACAAAGAACATTCCAAAAGAATTGGCAGTACGTACTTGTATAACTGTTCGACCACTGGTTTCATATCATTTGAACGATATGTAGTTGAATCCTTATCTTGGGAAAGGAGATCATCCTTCTCTCACAATAGGTACCTCGATGTTTATAGTTTTTGGTTGCATTTGTCATTTATGCTTATTTATTGTGTCTTCGGCACACCTAGTTACAATGTGTTGTTTCTCTTTTCTTTATAACTTCTTTCACCTCCTCGACATGGAAAGAAAGCTCTAGCATGAGTAGATTAATGCCCTTAATTAGTCAGGACTAGATAGATAAAATTAGTTAATCTCTTCATGTTTTTTCTTATGCATATAGGCCCATGCTGTAACAGGGGATTATGTTGTTACTTGTTAGCCAATGTAATTTATATTATATACTGGATAAAGCTATTAGTTATATGCAAAACTTATCTCAAGTCTACTTTCTTGTTGCTATGTTGTCTCATGATGTTTTCCGTCCTCACTCTTACACATTTGCAATTTAAGGCTCTTCACAATCCTAACGACATTCTCGTCATTCTTGCCTATGATATATATTCCTACCATCTCCGTCCACACTTATCACTTATCCTGCCCTTTTGGCACTTCCACCATTCACTGCCATATATTAGCATGAACCTGAAGATCCCATTTGTGATAAGTGCCTCAACAAGATTTATGGTAAGTAGCTATGGAAGTGAAAGGAGACCACTCCCTCACTCATATCCCATTTGTGATAAGTGCACCAACAAGATTTAGAGCAAGTAGCTATGGAAGTGAAAGGAGACCACTCCCTCAATCATATATATCTGAAATTGACAAATATTTGTCTAATCCATGAAACTAAGAATAATAAAACATGGCTTTGTACATGTTAAGTTCTAAAAGTTGATAAAAAAAGTGCACACAAACGTTATTTTCTACTACTCTACAGTATTCAATATTAATTGGTATATATTATTATCGCTTTAAAAGGTGAATGAACTAATGTCAATGAACAATGATAAAGAGGGCCAAGTTGCATGTTCAGTAGAACCTGAGGAATTCTCAACTAAAATAAGTTTTGTTTTTTCCTTTACAATGTGTCCCAAATCTGTGGAGATGCAAGAAATGGATAATACTTTGATAAGAAAGTCGGTGAAGGAATCGCCCTTGAGAACTTCAATGGCTACATCTTTCGACTCCAAAAATCTAAGTTAGAGGTAAGAACAACGTAATTTGGTACAAGCCACCTATTTTATAGGTTACAAATTATTTTGTTATTGGATAGCCAGTAATTCACTCCCATTCTATTAAACAGGTACAGGTCATTGATGATCCATCAACATTTTGGAGATTTTGGTTAGCATAAAAGTAAAACATATCTATATCCAGTTAGGTAAACATAAATAGTTGTATACATTGTTTCCTTACCTTGTCATCCATTATTTTCTTCATGTTAGGTAAACATAAAACATGCCTATATCCAGTTAAAGCAGAGGATGCAGTTTTGGATGACAAGGTGATCATCAATGTCAGTCCGATGGAAATTCTGAGTCCCATCTCAAAATAGTGTTAGTAGGGGTACTGGTTCCATGTCGACAACCTATGAAATTTAATACTCTAGAAATGGTTTGAAATTGTACATTTTCATGTTGCCTTTTATATAATGTTGCGATACAAGGGTGAGTTTTACTGTTCTGATACTTGGTTTTCTCTGATTGATTTGATTTTTGCATTTGTTGTGCATTAATTTTCTGGGGTTTGATGCTGCAGCATTGTGAGCATTTTACGAAGAAACCAGTCCTGGTTTGCTTTCTTCCTAACTCAATCCTAACTTTGTCTCTTCATCCTACGACTTCTCAAAACCTTATAGCTGGTATTGAAGGTTTATCTATTGTTGATTTGGTTAGCCACATGTTTTATGGCTTTATAGAGGATGAGCTCTATGAAGGCATGCAAAACCTGTCTACGGATATCTTGATGGTGCTCAATCACCTTTATTTCGTGCCTCTTTGCAGTTAAAACCTGTCTACGAATATGTAACTAATGACCTCTATGAAGGCAAGAAATTTAGATGCCTCTTTGCAGCTTTCATAGACTTGATTGTGTCATAAACAAGAATTCACTGCCCTATATTATGGATGGAGTATGAACACTGCCCTATATTATGGATGGAGTATGAACCTGGTTGAATATTAATATCTCTGATCTATTGGACCCTACTCACTATAATTAGCTGCTTCATTAGGATTGCCAAAATACTGCCTATGGAGATACTGATCACATCATTGTTGAGCTGCAGGAATAGTTACACCCTCATGTAACCTTCATCGTTCAAGCATAATACCAAGCCACTAATTGGAAATATATGTTACCAGTTGAGAAATAAAGATGCAATATGAGTTAATAGAAACCATAATCTTTGAACCCTAGTGGCACTAAGTACAAGAAAACTCAAAAACTTGAGTCATTTGAAACCTCATGGCGCCAATAAAACTTGAAAAAGCAATGAAATTATGTTCTTATTTGTTTTTGAGTAATCTGGTCATTTTGTCTAGAATATCTAAAAACATTCCCCTTGAGTCATTTGTCCATAGTTTTGGTATTTTCCTTCACTGGTACAAGCATGCTGACCCCACAAATTGTTGTCATAGTTAAAGAGCAAGGAAACACAAATAGTTCACAAACTTTCCTACTTATAAGTAAATCATCATGTGTAGCAATATTTTGTCTCTCTCCGGAAGTAGACATCTGTGCACAACACTGAATAACTAATATTGGATGCTAATTTTTGGGCTAACATAGACCAAAGGGAGAAGTGTTTTTACTTATCATCTATGGATGTGGTAAGCTTCGTATATCCCTGTCTTCGACTCTAGTTCATAAAAAATCCATACATTAGAGTTTTCTTCGACCTTGGATAGGTATCAGAAGGTTTTCTTTTTTCCATACTACGAATTAATTCATACCTTAGTTATGCCTTTAGAGTCTAGAATTTTAATGGCGCCTTCTGAATCTTAATCCTATAGCAGGATATCAATTTAGTAGGTAATATATAGATTCCTTTTCTTTTTCTTTGATCAAGGGCCAGTCATTGTCCCCTGGGTCTTGAGCACAGGACTTCCTCATAACGAAGGCCTCAACCATTGGGCTGCCCACCTTGGTTGGTATTATATCTAATTATCAATTAAATGACTCCAGAACTTAATTTTCCTTCACTTGATACTATTAAGTCCGAAGTCTACTCCTGATTTTATAACATGGTCTAAATATTCTCTTTTGTAATCCTACCTGCATATTTCTTTGATGTCATATTTTTTCATCGATAGTATTGGTCTCAGGATTACCATTGTATGTGTGCATGTGGTTGATCATACAATTTCATGAAACACATCTATTTAACAACCCCACCTAGTTCTCTTGGATTCTGTTGTCATAGACCTTAGGTATGCATTTAAATTGATATAAGGATTTTCTCATGTATACCTTCGAATAAAATGTCAAAATTTGTCCATCATTGAGTCAAAATAGATGATATTCAGAGATGGAAGACTCTAGAAGAAGAGCTGAAGCTCTGATAAGTTTTTGTTACCTTTGTTTACTTTGTTTATGTTTCCTATGCTACAATTTCCACTAAATCATCACTATGAGATTATTTGAATATTGTTTCTGAATTAATGCGACGTCATAGACAATTGTACTAATTATCGTCTTGTTTTGTCCTTTCCCTCTTCTAATTGATATTTCTAGCCAAAATATAGAACAAAGACCATCATAGGGTCAACTTTAGAGTATGGCACAGATACATACTTCAGTAGTTGGAAAACTAGAGAACCAGGTTTCTCAGAAAGTTAAAACAACACTTAACTAAGTTTTCTGATGTAATCACAAACTTCAAACGGAAATATAACCTCAGAGTGGCTAATGTTGATGCTATTGTATTAGTGGGCCAATGTAGTCCTCAATATTGTTTTGGTCATTTATGAAAAGGGATTGGAGACAAAGACTTCAATTAATCACAACTAACTTCACTGTAGATCACTAAATGGTCCCTCTAGCTTTTCCACCATACTTCATATAGTACTTCCTTGAATGTAGATGTCTCTTTAATTTTTTCTGTAAAATGGATGACAAATTGTCACTTGTTTATATATACACTCATTTGCACCTATACATGAAAGGAGTGTATACTATACAAATATTGATGTTTATATATTATATAGTATTTGATCAATTCTTAACTTATTTCTATTTTTAATGTTTTATCATATAATTTATTGTAGGTTGGCTTGCATGTTGGAGGAAAGACTCTTACAGCAGCAAAGCTCAAGATACCTTAGGAGGTTGGGACAACATTTCAATGATCTACGGAAGCTACTAAACTTCTGCAATCACAATAGATGAACAGTCGTTTTTTTGTTAGACATGAAATTAGAGAATATTTGTTAATACACTTTTGTTGAATAGAAACGTAATACAAGTCTTTGAACTTGTCCTTATGCAATGTATCAGCTGTATTAGCAAAGAATGTGATGGATCTTTCTTAACTCTATCAAGGAAATGAATTATTCCAAACGTGTTTTACTGTTTGTTGTAACAAAATTTATATACTCTTGTATTGGAATTAATGTTAATTGTCAGGTGATGAAAAAGTAACTAGAAGCACTACAAATTTTGTTGTAACAAAAATTTTCTAATTTTTGCAACATGTTTTTTCATTGAAAATATTCATTTTCATTATTTTTTTCTCGGCCTTTTGAGACAATGAGAATATTATTTGTGATGAAATTTTTTTGCCAATAAAAGTACAAAGCAACAAAAATATTTGTTGCAAATAATAATACATGTAACGAAACTATTTGTTGCCATAAAATATTATAGGCAACAAACTATTTGTTGCAAATAATATTATTTATAACAAAACTTTTTGTTGCAAAAGAACGTTATTTACGACGAGAACTATTTTGTTGCTACGTTTGCAACGAACAAAAAAATCGTTGCAAAAGGCCTTTTGGTACGCACTTATGGCGAGGAATTGGATAACAAAAAAATTTCGTTGCAAATACCTTTTTATAACAAATTAATCATCTTTTGTAACAAATATTACCTTGCATACATCATGATATTCAGTATTTATCATAAATGCACTTTCGTCACTAGAAAGCAAAATTTGACCTTTTCAATCGCTAATATCTTTAGTGATGTCCTCCCAAAGACTATCTGGTTATCAAAAATCAGATAAAATGTGCCTATATTATAGCCTCTAGAAGAGTATTCTCATCCAAACAAATCCAATAAAGATGTTGGTAAACACTGGTGATATTGGGTATCTTCCCAGTCAATGCAACAAAGAAAGAAAGAGTAAAGCAAAAAAAGGAAGAATAACAAAAACAATGTCCACACAATGGTTCGATCCTGACGAACATCAACATGCTACAGGGTGTCGATAATTTTTTTTACCGACAAACTATGATCACTACTGTTTTGTACTATAATTTCACAAAATTCATACATCTTATATTCCATTCAGAATTATATATTTATTATTTTGCGGTACTTTGTCTAAAAGCAAGTAAAATAAACAACAATATATATTGTGGATAAGCAATTCAACAATGTTGATATTAGTCAGTTCAAAACGAACAAGAACAACAAAAAAACATAAGATTATGTCTAAATGTATCAAACATTTTTTTAGTTTAAAAAAAATTCTTTTGGATTTCAGAAACCAAAAGCTCCGAAACATCGTTCCGAAACCTCCGAAAGTGCCGATACCAATACCCATAAGAAGGGTCTGAAACTGGTTCGGATATCGATCCTTGGTTGGTATACGACGTATTAATTAATATGCATAAAAAAAAATCAAATTTCATCATCTAGTTACAAAAGAAAGGGCATAATACAATAAGCTAAAAAGAAACACCTAAGAAAATACAAGAAGGAGAAATGCATAAAATTACTTAAAATAAGGTAATATATGTTAAAATATAGTTCCATACATGTCTGGTTAAAGTAGTCATGTAGATTTAATAATTTGTAGAATAAAATCAGACTGTCAAATTCATACAGAAGCAAGGCCACAATAACAAAAACATATATACTCGCACGTTTAATAGCTTGGACTTTCGACTTTTGATTCTTTGGTTCTTCCTCTTAGGTTGCACAGAGACAGATATGCTATGATATATGCAAAACCCTTCTCAATACAATAATTTGTGGCATAGTTGGTAAAATTGCACTAAGCGCAGCAAAGAACAGTAAATCAAGGGAATGCACAACCTTTCAGTCAAAGCGCAGCACAAAGGCAAAAGAGCTGCCAAGGTGCACATTGGGTGAGGCAGCAAGTACTGTGATTGAGGTTGCAGTTTTGAGTTCTATTTTAAAATTTATCCTAAAATGGACCATTACCCGACCAATTAAAAAAATAAAAGGCAAAAACCTAATCTCTCTCTGGTCTAGATTCTGGTGCACCTCCCTCCATTCCAATCTCTCTGGTCTATACTTGATGTCGAGTTCTCCCCTCCACAAAAAATTGTTCTCAAAATTTCAAAACAACCTACTCATTAAAGTCTCTACCACTGAAGTCCCTATTCCCCGAGTCACAAATTTTTCATCTAGAATTTAATTCTTAAAACTTCCATCCACTATTTCAATATCTTCATCATAATATTCATAATAAAGTCAAATCCTTTTTGTTTCATCAATTATTTTGAATAATATCCTCAAAAATATATAGTCTGCTTTGCTTCGAAGATCCTTCAACATAATTCTAAAATTATAAAACATGCAATCTATTAGTACTGCACTCTTAGACCAAAGTTTATTGTAGGATCATTCCAATCATGTCGTCCAAAGGGAAGGATTCTTAATCTCAACTATCTATGATTATCCTGGTACAATCTTAATCATGGGGTATAATAAAATCATACTCATCATCGTAATTTAACAATCTAAACCTCAAAACATCTAATCCTCAATTTCACTATCCTCTATTTTTAAGTTTAGATCAAGAATTTAATCTTCACCGTCATGTAATCATTTTCTATTTAAATTTAGTCATCAGTCCATAGTATTTATCACAAAATCATGTCATCGAAAGTGAAGGCTACTCAAGGTATTTATTTCCAAAAGAACCACTAATTACCACATTATTATCATCTCAAGATTGTTTTACCTCAAACGAATCTCTCAATCCATCTACATGTAATCATCAAGTATGCAGTTATAAAACATATAGGGGGACTACAACTATTAAGTCTAAATTACAGTTAGAGTCGTCATTGAATTGTGCAAGTATACCAAGGTAATTGTGCCAACAATATCTCCTAATGATATGCCCATTTTATCTCTTGTAAGAAACTGGGTGGTTGTATATATTCATAGTGGAAAACCCATGGGAGGATTGCTCCTCTTTTTCCCACGTACAGAATACAATATTCTCATTTCTCCATATCTCACTTTTTCTACAAGTTTCTGAAAACTCCATTAGTACACACACATATATATACACGTGTGTGCACGAGATCACCCATCGAGATTAACCATTTTGGCAAGTGGATAGCCAAGTGATGATACAAATTGAGGCCTATGCAAAGGTCATGTCATGGGGGAACCATAGCTGGAACATGACAAAGCCATCAAAGAAACTTAGTGAATCTGTGTTTGTTAGGGTGCGACTATGACATTTGGTATGGGCGGTTACGAGGATATCACATCATTGAGTGAAAAAGATTGTGCATCTTTTGAGTGAGGGAGATTGGGAAATACCAAATAGTATAGGAATTTGTTGACCTATAGATGTCTGTTTGGGTCTCATACATAAATCCAAGGTCGACCATTCTGGTTGTGGGTTGACGAGTGTTGACGCACATTGATGCCCAGACACAGATCATGTCCTGGTGCACCCTTGGGCTAAGCATGGTAATTGTTCTTATTAGATTCCTTAAAATCCAAACAAAAACTCAACACATAAAAGTTCATGTTAAATATATGTATATTTGCAAATATGCACATATATAGTTGTGTCCTCGTGTCCACATTTTGGATGGTTGCCAGGTCTGACACCCCACATCCATGTCAAAGTGTGACATCCATGCATTTCCCACTAATCACAGCAGATATCAATATTGTAGAGTTTGGAATAATATGGTGATTTTATTGATGATGAGAGACTACATATATATAGGAGAGGCTAGCCCCTCTCCTATTGTTCTAAGCAATGTGGGACTAAAGCCCACTAATTAATAGTTCTAATATAACATTTAACATACTTAACACCCTCCCTCAAGCTGGAGCATAGATATCAATCATGCCCAGCTTGTCACATAGATATTGAACCCGAGAATCCAAGAGAGGTTTTGTGAAGATATCAGCTATCTGATCGTCGGTCCTCACATGTTAAAATTTTATCACTCCCTTTGTATACCCATCACGAACAAAGTGGATATCAATTTCAATATGCTTCGTTCTTTCATGAAACACGGGGTTGGTGACAATATGGATAGCATATTGGTTGTCACACCACAAACCTGCCGCTTGAGATCCTGCGTCTTCTTCCAGTTCTTGTAAAAGATGTTTTATATATAATACCTCTGATGTGTCATGAGCAATGGCTCGATATTCTGCCTTTGAGCTTGAGCGTACTATCATACTTTGTTTCTTGCTCTTCCATGACACTAGATTTTCGCCAATAAATACTGAGTAGCCAGATGTAGATTGTCTATCTGCCAGGCTTGCTTTCCAGTCAGCATCAGTAAGACACTCAATACAAGTGTGTCCATAATTCTCCATCCGAATTTATTTTTCTGGATTCTTAACTAGATAACACAGGATTCTGAGAACTGTTTTCCAGTGTGGAACTCTTGGAGAAGCCATAAATCTAATTGCAACACTCACTGCGAAAGAAATGTCCGGACGAGTCATGACCGCTAAGCAATTGAGTTTTCCAACTACTCGACGATACTGATCTGGATTGGTCATTAGGACTCCTTCGTCTGGAAGTAACTTTGCTCCTATATCCATAGGTGAGGTTGCTCCCTTGACTTGCATTATGCCTGCATCATTTAGTATGTCCAGCACATACTTTCTCTGGGACATTAAAAAGTTCCGCTTACTTCGTGTGACCTCAATGCCCAAGAAATAGTTCAAGGATCCCATATCCTTTGTTTGAAATTGTTCTCCCAGAAACGTCTTGAGGCCTGCAATACCCTGGTTGTTGTCTCCCGTGATTACAATATCATCAACATAGACACCAAGTAATATCCTTCCAGCATATGTGTGTTGATAGAAGATCGAATGGTCCTTCTTTGATTGACACATGCCAAACTGAGTAACAACATGTGTAAATCGACCAAACCACGCACGAGGGATTGTTTTAGACCATAGAGGGTCTTTCGCAAATGACACACTTTACCCTCCCTTGCAACAAATCCGGAAGGTTGTAATACATATACCTCTTCATCAAGGTCCCCGTAGAGGAAAACATTCTTGATATCCAGCTGAAGCAGTGACCAGTCACAGCGAACAGCCAAGGCCATTAGGACACTAACAGATGTCATTTTGATAACATGAGAGAAGGTCTCGAAATAATCCTCACCATATGTATGAGAATATCCTTTGGCTACTAGACGAGCCTTTAGTCGATCAAGAGTGTCATCCGGTTTCACCTTAATCGTTAACACCAATTTGCAACCTACTGCCTGTTTACCAATAGGTAAGTCGACTAAGTCCCAAATATGATTCTCCTGGAGAGCTTTCATCTCCTCGTTCATAGCAACATGTCAACCGGGATGTTTGAGACCCTTCTCAGCGTTTTTGGGAATCTGAATCCCATTAATAGTAGCCACCAGAGATTGAGTGTGACTTGTAAGTCCTTTGTAGCTGTCAACATACAAGGGATGATCACAACATGCACGATGAGGACGAACTGCCGGTAGAGAAGGGAGGTCTGCTGGTGGAATTGGCGGAGCTGCTGGTGTAATAGGCGGTGACGAATTAGTAGAGCCAGAGGACTGTAGGTACCGGTGGCGATGTTTGTGTTGGTGACGTCGGAGCTGACTGAATCGGCGTATGTGGACCATCAGACCGGTTGATTGGCTCGGTAAGGGAGGACACCCGTAATGGGGGCTGTTGTGATTAATCAGAAAATATCAAAAAATTCTCTTCTGGATAAACTTGAGAAACCATACCCGTTGATTGTGGGAGTGGAGGAAATTCGGTTTCGACAAAGGTAACATCCCGAGTGAAAATATATATCTTTTCAAGACAGGGGGAAAACACCGATACCATTTCTGATCTTTAGGATATCCAAGGAAAATACATTGTATTGCCTTAGGATCTAAAGTTTGAAAGAGTTGGTCGGGTATCCAGAACATAGCATAAGCAACCAAAGATTCTGAGAGACAGGAAATGACTCTCGTCCGGAAAAGAGCCTAGAAAAGAGAGTACTATTATTGAAAACTGATGATGGCATGCGGTTAATAACGTAACAAGCGGTAAGAACCGTATCCGATCAAAATCTCTTAGGAGTGCGTACCTGAGACATATAAGCGCGTGTTGTTTCCAAGAGGTGTCGATTATTGCGCTCGGCCACACCATTCTGTTGTGGTGTGTACACACAAAAAGTTTGGTAGATGATGTCATTGTGAGCCAGATGACTATCGAGCTCACGAGATAAATACTCACGACCATTGTCACTCCGAAAAATTTTAATTTGAACGCCAAATTGTGTTTTTATTTCGACATGAAAATTGCACCAAATGTTAAATAATTCGAAATGATTTTTTATCAGATAAGCAAAAGTGACACGTGAGTAATCATCAACAAATGTAACAAAGTACTTAAAACCCTTTATTGATTCAACTGGACAAGGTCCCCATACATCAGAATGCACCAACTCGAAAGAAGCAGATGCAATTTTATTTTGACTCACCGGATACGGAACCCAGTGATGCTTAGCCAAACTACACAACTCACAATGAAAGGAAGCAGGAATATCTAAAGAAGGGTACATTTTCTGGAGAACTTGGGTTGATGGATGGCCTAACTGACAATGTAACTCGAAAGGATCGACTTTTACGCCGGTACAGACCACCGAAGAAGGTGCGTCAAACAGGTACAAGCCTCCAGCCACATGCCCCTTACCGATAGTCTTTCTAGTTTTCAGGTCCTGAAAAACACAACCATCAAGAAAAAATGTTACCGAGCAATATTGTTCACGAATAATTTGACTAATAGAAATTAAACTGAACGGGTTCTCAGGTGTAAGTAATACAGAACCGAGTGACAGTCCGGAAGAAAGATCGGCACTTCCACGTCCTCGGACTGTCAGGGAACCTCCATTGGCAACAGTAATGCCAGAAACACGACAGACATAGATATAATCATGTATCATACATGCGTCACCAGTCGTGTGAGAAGACGCACCAAAGTCAATTACCCACTACTTGGATTTACTATGCATGTTGCTGAGTATCCGGCTATGGATCCAGACGTGAAAGTTTCACCACAACGTTGAGCCTGAAAATCATGAAACTCTGTATATGAGTCCAAAAGTCATCTGAACAGATCGAATACCATCATCAGGAGCAACAGTTGTGATATTAGCAACAGGTGATTTAGTACATTGTCAGTAGAAATGGCCAAGTTGACCACAATTAAAGCATGTGCGCGGTCTTCCTCCATCACGACCGCGATTGCCACGTCCCCCATCGCGACCAGCATTTCGACCACCCCGTCGTCCACCTCGACACCACGAAATTCCGTACGAGCGGCACCGAGAGCAGAGCGATCAATAGGAGTATCACCCGGAGTAGTCTCAACGACTTTGGCTGCCCGAAGGACACGATAGTGTGCTTCCAACAGGAACGGAACTTCAGATCCAGCAATAATATGAGAGCGAGCGGAGTCCGCATCAGGGCGGAGAGAGGCAAGATAAGTCATGACATGAAGCTGCTCACGTTGAGCCTTTGCTTCATTAATATCCGACGTAAGTGGTAATACGCGGTCGATCTCATCAGACATAGCCTTAAATGCCCGAAAATGGTCCTTATGAGATTTGTCTCCATGATTTACTCGGTATACACCAAAAACCGAGTCATAGATACGAGACAAATCGTATTTTTCATCAAACGTTGCTGCCAATACCTCCCATAACTCCTTCACGGAGTCCGTATTTTGAACCATGTCTTCCACCGATGGTTCCATTGAATTCATCAACTGTGTAAACAGTCAACTATCATCAGTCTCCCATTGCTCAAATATGGGATCATCTTCTGCTTGAGGGTGTCACTCAGATGTTTGGACAACCACATTCTTCGAAGCGTCTTCTCGACCTTCTTTCTCCATGTCGAGTAGCCTTCTGGTCCTTCCAACCGTCGATCGACAAGTCGAATTGAGGAAATCGTCGTACTAGTGCCTGTTGGTCCCCCTAGCGTGTTGCTGACACTAGTGCCTGTGGCACTGCTGTTCGTCGTAATGTCTGTCATCTTTCAGAATTCCTGATTCGACTGTCGATTTGTTCTTTCCAACTGGATAATCATATCAACTCTGTCAATGTGCTAAAAACGTAGCCATAACCGACACGCACGCATAGAAAGCAGTAAGTGTGGATCACAAGCTATAACAGAGAGATAACCCAAGTTAACCTCTGTTAGATCCTGGTATAAAGGTCAAGGAAAGAAACAAAGATTCATGCAAAACAAACCATATGTTTGCTCTTTGTTACATTTTCGAATTGATTATTGAGAGTCAGAGGTTCCAACAAACAACCATATGTTTACCCTATGAGAATTCCAACATTTTTTTTGAAACTAGGTTAGGGTTTGGAGTGATTGGACGGCGACATGTGGAAAGGGGAAAGGGTTAGGGTTTTGTACTCGAGCCATGGAGAGGGGGCGCCGGAAAGGAGGGGGCGGCGGCTAACAGTGGGGCGGAGAGGGAGGGCTGACAAGGGGCGGGAGGATAGTAGCAGTAGCAGCAGCAGCGCTGAGATGGGGGGTGGGGTGGCGGCAAGGAGGGAAGAGCAGCAGTCGCAGCGTGTGAGGGAGAGGGGGGCTGTGAATGGAAGAGCAGCAGCAACAACGTGTGGGGGAGAGGGGAAGGGGAAGGCCAGGAAAGGGAAAGGGGGCGCTGGTGAGGAGAGTGGGGGGGCTGGATTAGGATTAGGGTTTTGTAGAGGGAAAGAGAGGGTGGTGGATGACGGCTAGGGTTTTGTCTCTAATACCATGTAGAGTTTGGAATAATAGGATGATTTTATTAATAATGAGAGACTACATATATATAGGAGAGGCTAGCCCCTCTCCTATTATTCTAAGCAATGTGGAACTAAAGCCTACTAACTAATAGTTCTAATATAACACTTAACATACTTAACAAATATGAACACAAAATAAACATATTAGAAGTAAAACCATTTTTATAGTTATTAGGATACAGGTACATGAAGGTCATAAGTATACATATATATATTTGAACATAGCTATAGATGAATGTAAGATCTTAATTAAAATGCGTAGAGATGGGTTTTAGTCAAGGTTGATAGTATCAGTACCAAACTCGCTTGCGGACCTTTCCTGTGAGTATCGAAAAATTCGACATTTACGGAGGTTTTGGATAGGAGTATCTGGTTCTTCGTGGAAGGCCGAAAATGATAAATAAGAATTTTAAAATGCTAGAGAAATATTTTGATACATTAAGATATAAGTTGATATATCATTTGGTGTTTCTTGTTAGTTTTAAATGGAATTATATTCAACATTGTTGAATTTTTCACCCACAAAGTAAAACCACAACAGAGTCTCAAATGGAATTAATATTAAGGTGGATGAATGTTGTGAATTTATAGATATACAACTTCAACTTATAGTATGTTCTGGTACATTGTAACATGTCGATCTTCGGCACAAAAATAATCTTACTTTTATGTCTAAAATTATGTTTGGTACCAGTCTGCCTACACCAAATTCATGTCTAGCTATGTTTTTGTGCCTTTTCAAACCATAGGCAAAAAATGGCCATGTGAGACAAACTTGATGGACATGTATGTGTAGGATGCGCATAAGGACATGGATACAGTTGTCATGAGGCAGATCGGTGCAAGCTAGCTTGCATCTCTTTTTACCTTTCCTAACTACTGTACTATTTATTCTCTGGATGGCTATGTTGTCATAGGCGACGCCTACGCGTGCAGATAAACAACTTGTCGCCTCGACCTAGGTTATTTTTCCCTGGTCGTGGTTATGGTCGCCTAGGTGTGCCTACGGTCACCTAGGGTTAGATATATATGCGCAACAGGAAAAATATATATTTTTGCAGCAGGGAAGTGCCCAAGTTCCTGGACGCCGCCTACGCGGCACCTAGATAAGGCGGGAGGCATGTTGTCTCGCCTCGCCGAACGCCCACAACAACATAGCCGGATGGTCAACTTCATGAAAACAGTGATGAATATATCATAAACCACAGCTTACTCATTATCTACAAAAGAAAAATGTTTATCTTCATCAAGATCCTAATAGGAGTGGCTAACCACACGCTATCTATCAGTCACACAGACCAAGGTTCACAAACTCGATTTTAGTATTGGTATATGACCCTCTTTATAAGTATCCATATTGGTTGTTTCAGTAATTTTGGATTGAAGTAGGATATGGCTTGCTAATTCCCTATGTTATCACATGCGACGCCTATAGGCGCGCCTAGGCAGCCTGGTAAACAACTTGACGCCTCAAACTGGGTTACTTTCTCCTGTATATGGCGATGGCGCCTAGGATGTCTAGGTGGTCGCCTAGGGTTAAATATATAAGCGCAGCAGGGAAGTACCCAAGTTCCTAGGTGACGCCTAGACGAGACGGGAGGCATGTAGCCTCCCCTAGTGCCCAGAACAACATAGCTAATTCCAATATTTTAAAATGATGCAATAGTGCTCTCATATATTAGAATTTGGAGGAACACATCCCCTGCACTACATTGGAAAACCTAGCAGCCATAGAAAATCCTTGCGGTGAAGATTAGTGAAATCATGGTAATATTTTAACAGTCCGTGCAGGCTTAGAGCACTTCTTGTGGGTCGAGACTTGGATGTTCAACTTTCAACCTCAAAACTGTAATAACTTTTGCTCTGCTTATAATGCGTGTCATGGAAGGTTAAACCTACATGCTACAGCACCATATTGAAGCCCCTTTGGCTATGGCCTTCCCATTAAATCAGAGGGTAAGGGGCATAGTTTTATGTTTTTTACCACACGATATATTGCATCAGTTATCATGTGTTCATGATAGTCTTATATTATAATAGCTGAATGAGCTTATGCTTCATTGATTTCTTTATACAGACCAAGACCTAAATAGGAAAAGTATAAAATCTGCTATAATATTATCTATCCATACAACTTTGTAGACATCTATTGAAAAGCTAAAAGAAAAGACAACAAAGTATAATCGAATTTGCATTAGGATATACGCGATAGTTATCCAAGCATACAACAAAAACATAGAGATAAAAGTTATGTATGATTCATTATACCTCAAACATTCATATCTTCCTAACTCCAGTAAAATAATGTGTTTCAACACGAAATCTCGTGTTTTTCTGAAACATATCTGGTAAGTGGGAATAACTCTCATATTTTCTGTTTGTCTGGATTTTGTTTTTTAGTAATTGTACTGCAAAACTGATTAGCTTGAAGATTTTTCCTAGATCGAAATATCTTAAGCTCAAATTTGTACAAATTTTGAGTAGATAGCACATACATCTCTCCATATATTTTTCACATTGTAATAATGGAGTACTTGCAGTCATCTGGAGTTAACCTATTTATCTCCAAGATGAGAATTGAGATGTATAGAAAATAGACAGAAATATCATTACCTTGACTGCGGAGGCAGAGTGCTGTACAAGTGGCTGTAACTGCATTTTGAAGTTGATGGTTTCCAAGCATTTGCAGCTTTATGTTGGTCAGGTCAATGAACTGCAAAAGCCTTAAGATAAATTCATATGAAGTATAACAGAGAACCTATTCTTACGTGAAACTATTTGTAGCAGAAAATTCAAATTCTGGAAAAGTCATGAACTCAACATCTGAGCTAAGGGACCGAAGGTGCCAAGAAATCTTTACCAATTCTAAATCCTCCCGGACATTGATGAGTATATCACAAGTTTGGTAAGCTTTACCATCCTCCCTGCCAAAATGTTTTACGATACTTTGGATCCCAGGATCGCATGCTGATACTACTGGAGAATTCATCAGGGATGCTTTTTCCCTAATAATATGTTCAATATGCAAATCAAACGGGCCTCCTATTACTACCTGAACAATTTAAACAACATCATATATCAACGGAGCAATCATGTATGGAAGCAAAGATCTTTAACAGCTAATATTTGACTTTTCAAGAAGAATAAATGGTAATAGTGAAGTAGACACCAAGTTACTGAGTTGAGAAGTACGCAACTGGACGTCCATGTTTGATGACCCCCGACTTTGCAACTGCAATGCTTTCTAGGGAACCACCCAATGCGGCCAAATGTTCTTCCCCTATTGATGTTATAACTGATGCAGTCAGTTCACTGCTGGATAAGACATTTGTTGCATCCCTGGCTCCCCCAAGGCCAGCCTGTTTCAAACAAATAGGTTATACCATCCATAGTATATTGCCAATAGAAATTCTGTGTTAATGAATGTTACTAGGTATATTAACTAATGCACAAATAGTTTAATAGCAATTAGTATTAAGGGAATTCCTCAAACTGCGACATAGGTCTTATTGTTGTAAAGTGGGTTTCTCTAGCAATCCTTTCTAACGGGAGAAGTTGGGAATATCTCCTTCATTACAGATATAAACTTTTTGAAGATGGAGCAAGTGTCTACTTACTTCAATAACAGCAACATCAACCTTCTCTTGGGAGAAAAGAGAAAAAGCCAGAGCAGTAAATACCTACAAAATCATTACTGTAAGATACCAACTAATATCACAACAACACAAGATGAAGTGTGAATCACACAAGAAAATCAGTTATCATAACTGCTAGTTTCACACGGAAGCAAATCCTACATAACCAATAAGTAATGAGCGCAATAATGTTTAGTAATTATGTGGATCCTAACTGTCTTATATACATAAATCTGAAAAACAGATGAAGAGATGGTAATTAAAGCCTTAAAGGGCTTACAAGTTGATTACTCAATGATATCAGTATATGTAACAAGTATACAACCTATATGGCCATGGATGGTAGTCAAAGATTTACAAGTTTTCCACTGACAGAGGTATGCATACATAACAAAGTTATAGAGGGCTAAAAGCCTAAAACCAATACAAGGGAATATACTACCAGGTTGTCAGCCATTTGGTAATCATTTTGTAAATGTATGGTATTAGAAACAGATGCTCCCCAAATGGAGACGGGTGAGAGCCATAAGGACCAACAAAGGCATAGCCACATGCAGTAAGTACCATACAATGTAAAACAATGTAAAATGGGTTTTGTTTGTCAGAACCAAAATAATAAGAATATCAAGGGTGCACAAAGGGTAAATGGATTCTAGATCCTCAAAGCTTGAAAGATGGTTTATGTCCATTTAATGGAATATAACCACACTGAAAGCCAAATAGGAACCAAAAACTTTTGTTACTATAACCAATAAGAAAAAGTAAGCAAGCAAAAGTAAACCTAACATACAAGGAAATATATGCCAGGTATCTAAACCAGAACGCTTATGAATCAGCCAACCATTCATAAAGTTTATACAAGACATTGGCTAAAACTAACCCTGGATCCATTTTTACTTCCATTCATCCTCTTATAACATTCTCCAACTAGCAATTGATGCTGATTTTTTTTTTTTAATTCTGTATTCTCTTGCAACATCTACAGAGTCTAGATAAGCTAACTGTAAAGTTCTAGGTACATATTTGAGGGATAAAATTCTTCAAAATCAATGCTTTAAAAGGTGTG
Organism: Iris pallida; assembly: GCA_029216955.1. NCBI lineage: Eukaryota > Viridiplantae > Streptophyta > Magnoliopsida > Asparagales > Iridaceae > Iris > Iris pallida. Next base: position 8,337,085 of record JANAVB010031818.1, read on the forward strand.
AGGTGCACTGAGAAGCATGAGGCACATGGCGAGGAGTGGGATTCAATGAAGCAAGGCCCACTTTTTTAGAATTTTTTTAAATAATATAGTTTCAAATAAACACACTCATGTCATATCTGATTAATCATAACACCATTAAGACAGCAAAAGATGGAGTACATAAAATCATAAAGATAACAACTAATAGGTAACCATCACCAAAACTCAAAAGAAACTATCACAAGTTCATAATAATAGGAAATTGACAAAACCCAAAAGATCGTCAACATCCATCAGGAAATTCCAACCTTTGTTCACCCTTAGATTACTAAATAGTTTTTGCTAGCTTGAAGTATAGTTTAATAAATGACTATTAATTGCAAACCTAAATAGGATAAATTGATGGACCCCCACCACACTCCACCGCAAAAATGTCATCACACTGCCTCCCTGATGTTAGTTTTGAAAAGAAATTGTTATGTTTGAAGCACAAAGTAGCTAAATTATCCCATATTGAATTCTAAATTGTAATCGAAAGAATAAAAGGAAAGGGCTATACGTTAAAATGGTTCGCTCTCCACTCCCCTTTCTCTCTTTACCAAGGTGGTAACAACTACCAACGATGCAATCCTCTCTTTTCCCCTATCCTCAACCCCACACTATATCCTCAATCTCACTTCTAACCTGATCTCAAAGTCAAGTGGCCAACTATCTGCCATGGAAGTATATCTAGTTAACTGTCTACTGCAAAAAAAGTATGGCTAGAAACATGTTGCAGAGTCAAGTACTCGGCAGTGCCACTGAGCATAGTCACAAACATCAGTTTAGGAAAAATTTTGGCAAGGTTGAAAAGTTTGGTGTCACCCCCAGTTTCCAGAAACAGGGGTATTTTTGTCATTTTTCACTTTTGAATATTTTTGAAATTATTTATTTATTTATAATAATATTTTGGGGTTGTTGGAGTCGGGTTCGAATTTCAACTCATTCCGACTTGTTTCGGGGACAAGGGGTAGTGTTGACCTTAGCGGGCCCACACACTAGTTAGCCATGGCCCACATGTTAGTTATTTTAGTTAGTGACTAGACTAATTATTTTTGGTTAAGAGTAATTTGGATTAGTGGTTTAGGATTGACTAAACTACCCCCGACTTAACCCCTTACTATTGTATTAGCAAATAGACTAGAAAGGGGCTTTTGGACTTTTCCCACATAGGACAAAACAGCCCCTTGTGGCCGGCCATGACATGTAGGGGATAGGGACAAGTCACTTTATTATTTCCTCTTCCATTCTCTCTTGTTCTTCCCCAAATTAATTAGAGAGCTAACCCTAATCAAATCATCCCCAAATCCTTCCATTTCTTCACCAAACCTTCATCCTTCCTTCTCCATTCTATCCAAGAAAGGAGCTCCTCAAGTTTGAGAGGATTCGGAGCTTGTTCGTGTCCGTTTGGGATTCCTACGTGTCGGTGGCGTTTCGGGATCGAATCGAATCACCGGGAGGTATAAATCCCTTCTCCTTCTCATTCTTTTCATGCATTAGATTGGTTTTGACCTATAGGAATGACCCCCTTGGTTTGGTGCCCATTGGTGTCCATTTCGTGTCCATTTGGACATTTGTAGAGGTGTCCAATGTGTAGGATCGTGTCCTAATGGGAAAACCCCCTATTTGGACACATGTATTTGTTTGTGCATTGATTTTTGGTTGTTCTAATATTATTCCAGATTTTACATGTGTTTAGGAATGATTTCTCCTATGTATCATTATGTATCATATTCCTATAATCTATATGTATATATATGGTTATATATATATATCATTCTCTATGTATATATATATATGTATATATATATATATATATTGGGTTATATATTTGTGGATGTGTTATGGTGGGAATGTGATGTGATCTTGGTGTTGGATGGGGGGCTAGAGTGGTCGGCCAAGTATTGGAGAGGTGGAGAATGTGTGTGTGGTTGTTAGTGAAGGAAAGGTGTTTGAGAGTAGTTGTGTGTGAAGTAGAGAGTTGAGAGTGGAGTGTTAGAGAGGGAGGAACACCCCATTTTCCCACTGTCCATTTCAGCAGTGTGTGGCTGTCAATGACAGTCCACACTTCTCCCAATTTCTGTCCAGAAATTTCCCCACATTGTTGTCCCTTTGGACTGTCCTGCACAGCCCAGTTCAGTCCCTTTTTCCTATTATTTCAGTCCTCACTTGGACAGTCCCAATAGCCCCAAATCAGTCCCTATTTAGACTCCAAATCAGTCTAGAAAAACCCACCTATATTGGCTGTCCCTTACCCTGTTTTAGCCCATGTATAGTGTCCATTACAAGCCACAAATGGCTGTCCCTAATTGCCACAGGACAGCCCCCAATTCAGCCCCTAAACTTCCTCATTTCACCCTTAACTTTCAGTCCTAACATAGCCTACACTTGTGGTTGTCCCCTTACTGCAGTTCAGCCTCCATTACACCTACATTCAGCCCATATGTATGGCCTTGTGGCTGTCCCTAACAAGCCCTATAGCTGTCCCTTATTTGCCCCACATTTCAGTCATTTACACCATAAATTTCAGTCCACAAACATGCCACAAATCAGTCCATATATTGCCTATGTGTGTGTGAGTGTTTGTGAGGTATTGTTGTGTGTGTGTGTGAGAGCAATGAGTGTAGTTAAGTGGCCCATAGGTTAGCCTATGTCTAAACCAATAGGAAACCTATAGGAGAAGCCTATGAGTGTGAGAAATATATGTGAGTGTTGTGTGTGAGTGGTATGGGTGAGTGATAGAGTTGAGGGTAAATTCATGATATGGGTAAGGTAGGTAATAGGGAAAACCTATACATGTCCTAACATAGCCTAGATACCTAGGATACCCAAAATTCTTGGTAGGTAAACCTTAGATAGGTTGGTATCTAGCTACCCTAAGGAGCCTAGGCTACTATCTTGGGTATTAGCGGGGTTTCCTTGGGATTGGGCAAGGTATCGGGGTTTACCTTGGTAGGATAATGCTAGTTTACCTAGAAAATAGGGTATTTGAGTTAGGAGTCTAAGATAGGACTAGAACTTGATTCCTTTGGTTGGTAATGATCAAATATGGTGCTCATAGACTAGTTTTGACGTCGGTTGACCTTTTTGACCAAAAGTCAACAAAAGTCAACCGAGAGTCAAACTTAGCCTTTAAGCGACCAGATTTGACCGAAACCAAACCAGAGTTGACCAGATGACTAAAAGTCAACAGTTGGTCAACATTAGACTAGTTTGACCTAGGTTTGACCTAGGGTTGACCCAGAGTTGACTTTTTGACCAAAAGTCAACTGTAAGTCAACCCTTGAACCAGATTGGCCTAGTTTAACTTGGATTGACTCCCAGTGACCTAGTATGACCCAGTATGAGCCAGTATGACCTAGTGCGACTCAGTCTGACGTAGATTGATCTAGTTTTGACTTAGACTTTCATTCATGACTTGGATTAGCTTCCTTTTTCAGTATTTAGTCCTGTTTGACTCATAGTATCTTATTTTAGGTCTGTGATCACTCTGAGCGTCTGTTCACCCTATCAGCTCAGGACCACAGGCGAGTACATTCACTGATAGTTTTCATTGTCTTGGTATCTGCTATATCCGATTCAGTTGTAGTGTTATACTCGATTTTCAGTCACGACAGTTCACGGACTAGTATATGTTGGATCATGACATGGGATGTTATTCCTAGAGTTACATGGTATATTGGTACATATTCTGTCTTATTTCAGTGTATTGGTATAGACACCGATTTCAAAAAGGGACTTGCTACCCTCTTATGGAATCCCGAGCCATAACGTGTCATGTCCAGATCCATTGTACTATTCGGGGATGGGGGAGTTATTAGTGGTTGTGTGATCAAATTCCCACATGGTTCTATGGTACATATGGTTCATAGCTATACCCTCGCCTCACGACGGGTAAAGCCTTATCCTATACGGTTCATAGCTTTCCATGGTGACTGGCCTTATCGTTCTATTGTATACAGGGTTCATAGCCGGTCGGATGAAAAGCCTGAGCATATTTTTCCCAAGCCGATCACATAACACACTAATAATTCAAGGCACCTTTTATATTTATTATCTTGGTGACTAAGTTCTGTTCGGGAGAAGGGTTACAGCCCCGGTCCTTGTTTGGTTTAGGGGTTGTAACTCGGCTTCCGAATAGTTCCTAAGTCGCCCTATATACATTCATATCGTCGTCCTTTCAGTACTCACATCATGATATGTATTTCCAGTTGATTTTGTTTTGTATTTCATTACACTGTCTCTTATAGAATTTGTCAATTCATATGGAACTGCTGTTGGTGTTTGTACTTGCTCATTTTTCTGACAGGATACCGTTGACAAATTTTACAGATGATTCAGAGGCTGATTGCCCGACCTACTATGGGGTTGAGTCTGATGGATTAGAGTTAGACCGTGGCTTATTGGTAGAGCCACTAGACTTTGCTCACCCTGAGTAGCATAGTTAGTTAGGTTTGCCTGGCCTGCGAGCCAGCTAGTACATTTTCAGTTTGTAGTATCTATTATATATATTTTCTGAGACCATGGATGTTTGTTTATAGCTCTGACTTGTGGATCTTGGACTTATTTCCTGTTTTATCTATCATATCTCTTTTCCATGCTATCTATCTTAGTTTTGATATATGTGATTGAAACTGTATTGCTATGTCACCTCCATTCGGAGTGTATATACTGTACAGGTACATTTATCTGTTTTAGTCGTATTTACAGACCCTATATATAGCGTTCTACCGCCGATACTGCGGCGTAGGCTGGACGTAACCACGTGCTCGTGCCCCTCTTCAGGGTGCGGGTCGTGACATTTGGAATTCAGGAAAGAGTTGAAAATTTGGGCAAAGGTTCAGTAAAAGTTCGCAAAGTAAATATAAAATATATTAGATATTAATGATCTGGAAGTGGAATTTTGTTTCTTGGGTAGGATTTTCTATGAAACGAAAAAATATTGGAAGCTTAAGTAATTCAGTGTGCGCATATGTGAAATTAAGCTAATTGAAGAAGCCCGGCCAGTCAGCCACCCAGATATGGGTTCCAATGATTATGACTCCATAAATGCTCCCAAATCCCAATGGGTGGCTGGAGTAACCAACCCAATGACATAACTTTTAGTTTTTGCAGAGCTAGGCTACATCAAAATAAAATTTAAACGGAGAATAAATAGCTGATAAACAATCAGTACCTCAAAGTGAGTAAGAGCTCCATCTTCCAGTTCTATAGATTTATCAAGAATTCCTTTAACTTGGTGGAAATGATTCATCAATGCCTCAGCTGAAACAGGATCACCATCTCTTCCAAAAGAAAGGCGCTCCCGGATAGTCAAAAGATGAGGGCTGCATGAAAATGATAACCCGTAGGCAAGGTTACGTGCTGATTTTGGAAACTTGATGCAGAAAACATTTATGAATTTTGTGCACGCATCATACGGCAGTTATTCAGTAGAGTTTGGTTAGGGCAAAAAAAATAGCTATCAAATAAGGAAGATAAAAAGGAATTGAGATTGTGATCTTCATGTAAGAGGAATTAAAATAAGAAATAAGAATGCAGAATTCTACAACAAATAGTCAGATTTCTTATTGGCCAAGAGAATAGCTTAGTATGGAGTCTGATTATAAGTTCTTACTAAAGTTAGTGAGCTCCAATACTGCTGTGTATAGAAAATTAGGCCGTTATTATCCTGTCATATATAAGCAATGATAGGCATTTTCTATAAGTGAGGTGGGAAGAAAGTTACGTGAAAAGAATCAGCTTTTCCTCCAAGCTAATGGAGACATGGGATTTATGCATGGTACATGTGGCAATGGGGATATAGACCTCGATTCAGGTGGAGGAAACACGGCAAGCAGAGGTACGCAAATATTTAATGAAGATAAACATATTCTAATAGATTTCTAGGGATGTCTGGCTTAGAAAACTGGTTATATGAAACAGAAGCTGATAAGAATGTCACCAGGTAATTACATGTTTCATGATTTCATCATATTGTTTTGTATATGCACATATTTTTACATGTTCATGCCATTGTCTTCCAATACTGCTTACTAGTGAGAGCAGTGGAGTAATTTCACATTAACTGATAAAGATATTACAAAGAATGACATTTCTGTCATATTTTTTTCCTTAGTACCTTGCACTTGATCCTCTATATAAGGATTGCAGTGGGGTAATTTCACATTAACTGACAAAGATATCACAGAGGATTACATTTCTGTCACATTTTTTTTTCCTTCGTACATTGCACTTGATCCTATATATGAATTGCATCTTGCTTCAAGAAAAGAAAGTCTTGCAAGTTCCCGTCACAAGTAGCAGAAGCAACTCCACAACATTGCAACATAGAAAACCTCACATCATCTAACCGCAATTCAGATTCTTTTCCTTTAATTGTTGAGCACAAGATCGTGGAATCTTAAAATTTCCTTCCATATGTTAAAAGTCTCTTGTCCGAAGATTGAACTTCAGGAATTCAAATTAATTATCAACAGGAAGTAACCTATGATAGATAGTCCTCTTGTGCTATTTAATCATTCAGCCAATTGAATTATCCTCTTACCATAGAAGAGATACATCGAAATTATGAATGGATGTATTACTTCCGTACTCAACAAGTAATTACCAGATATGGCCTGGAAGGCAAAAAGGGACTACATAATAGCTGATATTGGCAAATAGTTTTTCAGAGAAATGTAACATCTTTAGTTAGGTAGAGTTAAATTCCTTGCCACTACAACAAAACTCTAGAATGTTGGTGAGGGACTGAGGGTTGAGGGTTAATAACATTCATTTTATTCTAACATGCAACTGCAGGTCGAACACCAATTTACTGGGCTGAGAGTTGGATTCACACAGCGGTATATTTTTCCAAAATCTGCTTAAAATGCACGCCAAAGAATATTGGAACCTAGGTACCTCTGCTACCAAGTTAAAGTCTGTCACTACGTCAAAACTCAAGAGTCTTGGTGAGGGTTGAGGGTAAATAATAGTTATATTATTCTAACACTTACCAAAAATGTATAACAAACAAATTAATTAAAAAAACAGATGAATCTGGCCAACAATTGCAGGGGTCTAAGCGAGACAAAGGAAGAACCTTGAAAATTAGATGTATGCAACTTAGTGTTGACAGAATATGAGACCTGGCGCCTACTCGCATGATCAAAAGAAAGTACATATGTAATAAGAATTTTATTTTTGTTAAGCTGGAAAGTAAAACCCTCAAAGACCCCATGAACAGCAGTTATGGGTCATAGGTCACCATGGTAACCAATTAATACCTTCCCTTACCCCGAAGGTTTCTCCAACTATATGTGTGACATATATTGTTAGTAAAATACACTAACACAAGAGCATACATAAACCCTTGGTGTTGTAGATACTTTTGCACAAAGTAATAGTTAGAGTATCATGCTATGACTATTATCATAAATGTAGAGAAGCACAAAAATAAGATGATTCAAGGAAGCTCAATATCTCAAAGAGCAGGTGATGTGGCCGATAGGTACTCAAACCATTGACAGAACTACTCAAGCTTAAAGTGGATATCAAGGATGGTGGTGATGGTACATTTGAGAAGTATATAGAAAGATAAGAACATTACAAAATGTAAGGACCAAAATACAAAACTAGCCTCCTAAATTAACTTATGTTTACAAGATAGACATAAAAATTGCATACCTTGTGTAACAGCCAACAGAGTAGCCTTCTTTTCGTAGAATGTTAGAAAGAAATGCTGCAGTTGATCCTTTTCCCTTGGTACCAGCAATATGAACAGCCTACGAAGATTTCCAACTAGTGAGATTCCACAAGTATATTGGTTACTTAAAGCCAATTGTAGGAATGCATAGAACTAAACAGGATTTAAGACTGTAAGAAGTAAATACGTAACCATAGAAAGGTTGTAACTTAACTTTTCATAGTTAAGCTATCAGCGGCCTGTCATTTATGCATATGGCTATGAACTTTCAAGATTCTATTATATATGCGATAAAACAAAGTATATTTAACAAATCATAAGCAAAGAACTTTTGTTTCTTTGCTCATTTGCAGCGTAACTCATTAACACTACATTAGTATGATGGAAGTTGTGAATACAAAGCTTTACTACGCTTTCAAATATATGTAATCAAAGGCACAAGATATACATAATAGTGAATAATAATACTTAAAATGTTAGATATTTGAACATCCCATTACCTGAAAATGGGTGTGAGGATTACCAAGCTGTTGTAGCAACCGCCTCATCCTTCCAAGATCAAAGCCATCATCCGAATCTGTGCCGGCACCTGTTGGCACGCCCGTTCTCTCGTAATTCTTCAGCTTCTCCATGTAATCCAAGAACTTCCCTATCTTAAGATCTTCTGACATGATTGAAGACGAACAAAATCTAGAGAGTCTCGAGGCTTGGGCTCGTGCTTTTCCTCTTACTAAATGTCGGGATGAACAGATAACTTTGGCGAAGCATGACATCTTTCTTGTCTGCATAAAAACATTTTGGACATGGCCAAAAATTGCTTTATTATGACTATGTTGCACGAATACGGACACGGATGAGGGTACGGACACCAATTTTACGTGTCCGTGCAACATAGATAATGACAGATACGCGAAGACTTCTCTTAAATAAATGCCCGTGCGAAGAATATAGTTCCTTGCTCACATTCTTCGCCCATATATATTCAGTATCTACGAATGAGGCTCTTAACTGCTTCTATAAACAATAACGAAAATCTCTGAGTTCTCTGTCTCTCCTACTCGACTATGTAACAAATTTCTTCGATAGGAGAAAACTAATCCAACTCTAACAACGGCAACCCATGTTGCACAGACACGAACACGACACGGTAAGGACACTGCAACGCGGACACAGTACCAGTTTTGGTGTGTCCTAGTGTATTTGGAGTGTCCACGGTGCATCCAATACGTTTCCGGCACGACGCGGCCCAGATTTTTTGAGTTTCCAGAGATTCTAGCGGTTAAATTACAAAAAGTTCGCCAAAACAAATCAAGAAACAGACGTAGAACTGACGGAGGAAAATGGGATTTTGTTGCTGAAGTTGGGGAAGTGGAATTTACCGGGGAAGGAAGGGGGAAAGTGAAGGAACTTACAGGCGCATGAGATCCGGAGAGGAGGGACGGATGGATGACGGAAGTCATGGAAGTGGAGTTACTTCACCGGAAGTCGATGGTCGACTTCTTCTCCCCATTTTTTTTCAGAATGGATCTGGCAAGCGGGAGGAAGGGCGTGGGCTAGACGAAGTTTGGGGCTGTTTGGATGACTGTAGGTGGGAAGAAACTGGAGTGAAACTGCAGTTCTTAGGGCCTGTTTGGTTCGTTGTATTTGGGCTGGAAGTGGGTCATTTTTGGGGTTTCCTTGTGAAGTGGCGTGACTCCTTTCGTTTGGTTGCCAGCTTCCAGCCACTTGCATCCGTCCCATCCCTCTTTGCATCCGTCCCATCCTCAGCTTTTTCGTCTTCCAAATTACTCCAGCCCACCTACCGGGCTGAAGAGGAGTAACTCCGGGGGGGGTGGACGATTTATACTTGTAGTTCCATTTGGAACTCTCTCTCCTTCAGTTCGTCTGTGGTCACCTTCCTCTCCCGCCAAGGTGGTTTCTCCTCTAACTACTGCACTTCTGGATGCTAATTTTTTTCTTAAATCAGCGGTTTATTTTGTTCGAAAATGGAAGACAATGAGTAGATCTGTTAATTTTTTGTTCCTAAAATGGGAAAATAATAGTAGATCTGTGTTTTTTGTTTCGAGAATGGAGAAAAAAGTAGTAGATCTGTGTTTTCTTGTTCGAGAATGGGGAAAAAGTAGTAGATCTGTGTTTATTTGTTCGAGAATGGGAATTTGGTTGTAGATCTAATGATCTATGCTGTTTTATTTTGCAAGGTTGGAACTCTCTCTTCGTTCTCTTCGTCTGTGGTCACCTTCCTCTCCCGCGAAGGTGAATCCTATTTTTTCTCTTCTCATCTCTACTGCAGATCTAGTAAAAAAATTCTTGATGGTAATTTATTGATCGAAAATGGAAAAATATTAGTAGATCTGCGGTTTATTTTGTCAGGGTTTGGATCTGCGGTTTATTTTGTCTGGAAATGGAAAAAGATGAGTAGATCTGTTAAAAATTTGTTTCGAAAAGGAAACAAATAGTACATCTGTGTTATTTTGTTCTGAGCACACAGAGCCCCATTATGTTTCCTGTCTTTGCATATCGGTTGCTGCAAAATCTGCAATGAAGAGCTGCAATTTGGTTCATTTTGCTGCAAAATCTGCAATGAAGAGCCCCACTATTTTATGTCTGCAAAATTGGCATTTCAGAATGTTCGGATTTGTCTGGGCGTGCAAAGTCAGTTGTTCTTCAATTTGAACGTTGTACTGGAGTATCAATTGTATTTGAGAGTGGTATTTGAGTATCAATTGTTGTTATGAATTTCGGTATTGTATTTCATTATCATATATGTGATTTCAATTGTTCTTCAATTGTTCTGTTGTTTTAAATTGGTTCAGAGTCCATTATTAATCACCTATTTATTTCGTGATTAAATTGGTTCACAGTCCATTTGGGGGTAAGTTTACCGGGGTTACCATATCTCCAACTAAACTTCCACTTTCAACCATCCAAACAATCGTACTCTTTTTCTTTCCACTTTCAACAATCATCCAAACACCAAACCCATTTTTCTTCCACTTCAAGCAGACAAAATAGATTCTATCCAAACACATTTTGGAAAGTGCCACTTTCACACTTCCAAAAAAAATTCATCATGATGTAAGTGCACTTCCACACTTCCAAAGAGTTACATCGAACCAAACAGGCCCTTAGTGAAAGTGCAAACACTTTCACCGTTTGGATGGATGCAGAAATTAGTGGTAAGTGTCTAATCCCTCCATTGTCAGAGTTCCTGTCCCCTTGTTTTGGGGAAGCAACCAGTTCCTTCAAAAAATGGGTGCAACTGGAAGGAAAGTGAGGAGAGAGAGGGAAAAAAAAAAAGAAGGAAGGTGATCGTAACCACCTCTACCGGCGGTGGTGCTGGTGGCGGTGGGGCGGTGGGGCGGTGGGGCGGTGGGGCGGTGGGAGGAGGAGGTGGTGGAGGAGGAGGAGGAGGAGAAGATGGATGGGGAGTGGTGGAGGAGGAGGAGGTCGTGGAGGTGGGGCGATGGCGGTGGGGCTGCAGCGGTGGCGTGGAGAGGAGGAGGTCGTGGAGGAGGAGGAGGAGGAGATGGCTGGGAGTGGTGGTGGCGTTGGGGTGGCGTTGGGGTGGCGGTGGCGGTGGCGGTGGCGGTGGCGTTGGGGTGGCGGTGGAGTTGGAGATGGCTAGAGAGAGAGTGAGAGAGGAGAGATCTGAGATTGATTTTTATGAGAGAGGAAGAGAGAGAGATATATATCTGATTTTTTATATATATAAATAATAATAAAAAATTGAAGGTAATCATACCTAGCTTTACCATATAGGCCTATAGCCATATAAATTAATGAAAACTTTCTCATCCGTAGTAGATGACTAGACCATCCATCACACCAAGTTAGCAGTTATAAAACCTTGGCTAATTTTCACTTAAATATCTTCAAATCATTTTTTTTCTTTTTTTCTTTAATACCTTATTAATATATATTTTTCAACTAATATTTTTATTTTCAGTTTTTTCACTTTAGGACCCGTTTGGTAAATCGTATTTGAAGGTGGGATTTGAATTTTTATGTATTTGGAAACAAATCCACGGAATCCTATGTTTGGTTGGACATGGATTTGGATATAGAAAGTATGACAAAATCCAAAACTTGAATTTGGTTGGATTTTGGAGGAAAAAAATAATTATTCTTTAATAATTTCGTTAAAATATTTATTATTTAATAATTTTGTTAAAAATAGTAAATTAAAAATTAGTTAATCTTTAATAATTTAGTTAAAAATTAGTTAATTAGTTAATTTCGTTATAATCATAATTAATAATTTATTAATATTATTATAATATTAATTAATAATATTTTATTATTTAGTTAATAATCATAATTTACTAGTATTATTATATTATTATTATAATATTAATTAATAATTTATTAGTATTATTATAATATTAATTAATAATCATATCCTATGTTTAGTATTATTAATTAAAAAATTGGTTAATTAGTTAATTAGTTAATTTTGTTATAATAATATTAATTAATAATTTATTAATAACTATTTTATTATAATCTTAATTAATAATATTTTAATCACAATTAGAATCATATTTTATAATAATTTAATTAATAATTTACTAATCATAATAATATTAATTATAATTACTATTTTTAAAATATTTAATTTATAGTTAATTAATCATTAATTATTAATTTATAATTACTTAATTATTAATTTATTACTTAATTATTAATTATTAATTTATAGTCGTTAATTATTAATTATTACTTAATTATTTAATTATTAATTAATTTATAATTACTTAATTATTGATCGTTAATTATTTAATTATTAATTATAATTACTTAATTTATAATCGTTAATTACTAATTATTACTTAATTATTTATTACTTAATTATAATTACTTAATTACTTAATTATTAATTATTAATCGTTAATTATTAATTATTAATTTATAATCATTAATTATTAATTATTAATTTATAATCGTTAATTATTAATTTATTAATTATTTAATTTATAATTACTATTATTAATCGTTAATTATTAATTATTTAATTTATAGTTATTATTTATTAATTATTAATCGTTAATTATTAATTATTAATCTTTAATTATTAATCGTTATTTTTTGAAAATTAACTAATCATTAAATTTAAATTTTATAATTAATAATAACTAATCGTCAATTATTAATTACTAATCGTTAATTACTAATCGTTAATTATTAATTTTATAAATAATAATAACTATAATTAATCATAATTAATTAATAGCTTAATTATTGATTATGACTATAATTTAATTATTAATCATAAAACCAAATCCTATGTTGGGTTGAAGTTGGATTTGGAGTTGGATTTGAATAGTAAAATCCATGATTTGGATTTGGAGGATTTCCAAATCCAAATCCAAATAGTAAAATCCGGTTACCAAACAAGCTCTTAACTCTCAACTGTCTCTCTCCCTCACTCTCTCTCTCTCTCTTTCAACCTGGCCCAGACAGTAAACACAAAAATATTATAATATCCCGCACATACCTCTTCATAATAATAATCAAATGTCATTTAAAATAATATACACATTGTAAGTGGAAATTGGAGTAAAAAACAATAATCACACTTCAAGTACAAAGTAACCTTAAACATTATAAGTTAATTAAAATACTTTCATTCTAAAATATTAATAAATAAAACTAATTTATAAAAAAAAATCATAATTTCCAAAATCTCTAAACCCCAACCTTCCATTCCCCCACATAGAGTTGCTTGGTGGGTCCGGCCGGACTAAACCATTCCATTTTTGACCGAATTCGATCCGACCCAACCCGGACAAATAGACCGGTTTGGACCTGGCCTAGAACCAGAATCTCAAACACAGCCTGACCCACAATCCGATTTGAGCCAGTCCGGATTGGACCGATTTAATTTTTTTAAAATTTGCTCTTGGGCCTTGGCCACTATTTAAAAAAACCATTCCTATTAATTTCCCAAAAAAAAAAAAAAAACTAGGCCCTATTTTTTTCCTAATAACCTAGATAAATATCTAGTATGTATTTGAAAATTTGTCTATGTATGCTTAATTTGTATATACAGGCTAACAAACGTTAAATATGTATGCCATTATATATAAATAGAACTATGTATGCAAATACACGAATATATAATATCTCTCTCCCTCTCTCTCTCTCTCTCTCTCTCTGTGTGTGTGTGTGTGTACGCAAAGTATGTGTAAATATAAATATGTATAAATAGATATTAGCTATTGATTATTTTTTATTACAAAAAAAAACATCTTAAACCAAACCATTCTTTTGTAGTTCCCAACCCAACAAATAACTTCCTAAACCCCTCTGCCTGCATTTTCAAATTTCTCGGAATTTCATTCATTAGAGTGGCTCAATGCAAAGAAAGGAATATCTAAATGCTTTAGGTAATAAATAATAATACTTGTTAATGATTAATTAAGAAAATGATGATATGGATAAAGTATTGTTTCAAATTAAGCTAAGCTTAAATAAATTACTCATGCCTCGTATTCTATAGGATGGTCAATCCACCTTTGCATGAAACGAGCAGACGAGCGCAATAAATACGCACAAGTGCAATGCGACGATGCTGACGACTCTACCTTTCCATAACCGTTAAAATTCTACAACCAACAGATTTATGCGCCAATTAACCACTATGTATGTGTACATGCGGGAAGCAACACAGCCGCAACTGCTCCTGCGCATATACATGCAACGCGGTGGCTCATGCACCTCGCGTATGAAACGAGCGCACGAGTGCCACGCGACAATGATGATATGCAAAGTGCATCATCAAAGTGCCACTATGCGTCCAAGTTCGTGTTGCTAGGGCTTAGGTCCAAAGAATTTTTTTTCCAAGAGTGTGACAAAAAACACATGGTGATGGGCAAAGTGTGATCACACGGGTATATACGACTTAGTTGATGGAACATATATATATATAGACACACACACACGCGGGTATATACGACTTAGTTGATGGAACATATCATCAACCCATTATTGTTAGTTACCTAGAGACAAGACTTATAGTGTGACCTATCCCATCACGCAACATGAAAAGCCAATGCACGGATCATTATTTATATCTGTTGCCGATAAGCCTATAAGCTTGCTAGAGGCATCTATCTTTTTCGAAACATCAAATTGTTGTGCAGTATATGATTTTAAGTTCAAATTTGTGCAGTACATAATGTTCTTCCCGTTGAAATCAGAATTTCACACATAGAATTATATGTGAAACTTTACAATTTGGTGCTTTTGAACTTGATTCTGCATTGCTGATCTTCCTCCACCCGAATTACTGAACTCATCTTGTTCTTATGGTCAATAAGAAATATATATCTTTTTTGGCTAGACGGACGGTCTCGGTATCGAACCACAAAAAGGTATGTGAATTTGTGTGTAAATTAGAAGACAATGGACCAAAATGATATGCAATACAGCACTTATAAATTTTCGTGCGTTACGTCGGACATCCCAAAAAAAAGGGGTAAAAAAGAAAAAGAAAACAAAAAGACAAATGCATGTAGGTAGTTTGTGGCAGTGCTATTCCCACATCCGGACCCATAACTCCGGGTTTCCTAATGGTACTTTTTTTTTGGGTATGTAAATGCTAACAAACATTAAGGCTTGTTCTTAAAAATTTGGAATCGGCTTTAACTAACAAAAACATCTTTTTTTCCGAAACATTAATCCATATTCCTTCACGACTACCTCTTTATCTCTACAATTTTAGCTGTTTTGTACAGTAACATACTATTAATACACCATCTTTCTTATAGTATCGTTTAATTATGGCAACCATGGTCCAGAACAGACTAGACGACCATCCAAGTTCCAAAGACTAAAGAAATATCAACATGAAAGTATCTAAAATGGAATCATGATGTACCATATGCCACCCTTAACTTAAAACAGCTGTGGTGTAGACTTATACACTAGAGATCCTTACTTCAATTTTAGGTGACAACTATTTTTTTTTGTATTACTTTCGTTTTAGTTACTTAATTTTCTTTTTACATTACGTACGGGTGCTTATTTCGAAAGTTCGTCTCTGTTTTCCATGAGCTCAAGTTGACCCTACATTTAATACAATGTATTTCATGCATTTAATATTGTCAATTGACTATTCTAACTTTAATCGCCTATTACTCCAACCCATAAAGGTGATTGATTTTATATGAATTTGTAGATTTTATTCCTAATTTGAAATGTATCTGGCGATCGCACAATCAAAACTATTCTACAATTTTAAATATCATGATTAATTATATGCATAATATGTATTTCATCCATTTAATATTGTCAATTGACTATTCTAACTTTAATCGCCTATCACTCCAATCCATAAAGGTGATTGATCTTATATGAATTTTGTATATTTTATTTTTAATTTGAAATGTATTTGACGATCGCACAGTCAAAAATATTCTACAATTTTAAATATCATGATTAATTATATGCATAATTTTTTTTTAAAATTCTTATGATGAATAACTGATTCTAAATATCTAAAAAATTCTAAAAATAGAAGAAAAAAAAGTAGTAGAAGAAAACAAAGAGGAGGAGAGACACTGATGAAGAGAAAAAGGTAGAAAGGAAGAAGAAACCAAACAATAGCCCTATATATCTTGCATTTCAATTTGGTAGCAAATGGGTAAAGTACCATGTATCAAAGCAAAAGGCAAAGCAGGCTAGGGACCAAGCAAGTGTGACACTGACACACCCACAAGAAAAGCACAAGACTGTCAGACCTGCCCTTTTAATGCCCAGCCCAATCACAATGGGACAAGCCACAGATAAAAGTCACTGACCCACCCCACTACTGCCGATTTCAAAGAAAAAGCAACAAAAATAAATAGAATTTTTTTGAGTGGCATCATACTTTGTTTATCTTTATTTAAGGTGCACCATACCACTTTACACCATTATAATTTATTTCCCAATTTTGAAGGTTTCCGTCCAAAACCAACGATCAACGCGTTTGACCGATAATTTTTGACGAATATACCCTCCGAAACCCAAGCTCAAATCATGTCCCCCTCCCGCTCCGCTGTCGTATCCCCGTCGTGCTCCCGCCCCGCCACTGCCGCGTTCATCACCACCACCACCATCACCACCTCCACCACCATCATCTTCACCAACACCACCATCACCATCGTCGCTGCCCCCCCCACCGCTTCTCCCCCCTCTCCGACCTAGCCGCTGCTCCCCACCCCCTTCCCCGACCTCGCCGCTGCTCCCCACCCCCCTCCCCGACTTCGCCGCTGCTTCCGCCCCCCTCCTCGACCTCACCGCAGCGAGGTCGGGGAGTGGGGCAGAGTAGCGGCGAGGTCGGGAAGAAGGGCGGAGCGGCGAGGTCGGGGGGGGGGGGAGCAGCGAGGTCCGGGGGGAGGGGGGAGAGGTCGTGGAGGGGGGCGGAGCCGCGGCGAGGTCGGAGGGGGGGGGGGGTGGCGAAGTCGGGGAGGAAGACAACAGGTCGGAGAAGAAGACAATATGTCGGGGATATTTTCGTCAAAAAGTTTGGGTCAACCCAGTTGACCGTCTATATTGGACGTAATTCGTCAAAAGTGGAAGATGAATTACAATAGTGTAAAGTGATGAGGTACACATTAAATAAGGATGAACAAAGTAGAGTGCCACTCAAATTTTGGCAAATAAATATTTACAAATATCAAATATCCATGGCAATAGCAAATTAATGTTTTAAAAATCAGATCGATCGAACCGGTCTGAATATTGGGTTGTTAATTCGGATTGAATAAGTTATATAAACTTACAATCTTACGTTGACGTATGTACTAGTTTTGCATATTTACTATAGTAGAAGCAAACACATTAACTTTGATTGCATATAAAATCCAGTAAATAAATAAATAAATAAATAAATAAGGATCAAATTAGTTCAAAATCCACCGTAAGACGGTTCGATGGTCTAACCGATTGGGGTCGGATGAGTCGATCAGATTACTATAAAAAATAGTGAATCCATATTAATCTAGTCTAGGGCGATGATGAGAAGTCTTGTGCAGAGCGTGTAGCCCGGGACACCCACGCTCGCACGCATTAGAGGCCTGATGAAAGCGGCAATATTCTGAACCACATGAATAAGTCTACTGAACTTGTGCACGTTACCTCGCATCGAACAAGCGTTCGTGCGGATGAGACCGGTCCGTGAACGTGTCTCGACTCGGACACGGGATCAGAGAAGTTACCTTGCCTTGTGCGTGCGGTCGAGCGGGTGAGATCGGCCCGTTGACGTCCCTTATCTCGTGTACAACCGAGAGGGTACCAGTGTTGAAAGAGGTGCAATGAGAATGATGAAATAACGTGGGAACGTGCGGTCGCTCCATCCACGATCCCACAACGTCAGAGACCTGGTGAACGTCACATAATCTGAATCTGCACGAAAAGAAAAAAAAAACTAGTCCGAAAAATTAAATTGTTCAACTAGTCGGCCCGGTTTGGATTTGAAAACAACAATAGCAAAATTAGCAATATAGAAAACAAAAATTGTAAGTGCGAACAAAAAAGTACAGGTCTCAAAAGCAAACACAACAGCAGAAGCAAAAAAGAAAATCTTCATCACTTCTCGTACTCTACCACCAGGCTTCCTCCCTCCAGTAGTGCAGTCTACAAATGCTGTCTCTCTCTTCCTCACACTCCAAAATCGGATCTTTCCTTGATTTAAAGCTCAAGTTCTAGTGCTTTTTTGTTGTTGGACATAGCTAGAAATGCACTGCCTTCCTCTTTCTCTCTCCAAGACTTCATCTTTTTATTGATTTGTAGCTCAAGCTCTACTTCTACTTGTTAATTTCTTCTTGGGCATAGCTAGAAATGCATTGTCTTCCTCTTCCTCTCTCTAAAGTTTCAATCTTTTTCTTGATTTCTAGCTCAAACTTCCAGTTTAGTTGTTCATTTCTTCTTGGGCATAACTGCAGATGCTGTTTCTTCCTCTTTACATCTCTAAAACTAAAATATTTTCTTGATTTATAGTTCGATTTGTTAAATTTGGAGGGTTGATGGAGGAGGAGGGAGCTAAGGTTAGAGTGGTTAGATGCCCAAAGTGCGATAAACTCCTCCCTGAGCTTGCAAATTTCTCAGTCTATCGCTGCGGCCGATGCAATGCTACTCTTCAAGGTAACGGACCGTACCCAGATTTCAATTTTGAGTAAATTATAGGGGTTTTGTTGAAAAGTGGTGGCTTCGGGAGGAAAAAAAGGTGTGATTTTTGAAGGAAAGGTTTGATTTTGTTGTGTTTTGCTGATCAAAGTTTGTTTGTTAGAGTAATGCTGGTTTAGAAGTCCTGGCTTGAGTCAGAAATGTGTGATTTTGCACATTTTTTTTGTAAGGGCTCGGGCTAGATTTGAAGGAAGATTGTGACTTTTTGGAGGAAGGAGTTGATTAGTTTACGAATTTTAGGCTTATGCTGTGAGAGTTTGTTTCTGTTCATGGTTTGAGAAAGCTCTTCTTTTTTCTATTAAATTGTGTAGTGCTACTCTTGGGTTGATTTTGTAGATTGCAGTTTTAACTAAGTTGTTGAGGGCTTGTGTACAAATTGTGGCTTTGGTAGTAAAGATGTGATTTCACACTTTTCTTTGTGATAGATTTTGGCTTTTCGAAGAAAAGAATTGATTTTTGTCAAGAAAATTAAGTATATGCCAAGAGAGGAAGGTACTGACATCAAGAAAAAGACTAATAACTGGGCTACATAAGAAATGAATCATGATATAGTTGGAAATATTGCCAACACATTATTTCACCATTATATTGTATTATATCACCATAATTATGTACTATAATTATCATGTAGTTGTAATTAATTTTCCTTAGTTGCTTGATGTAATTTGTATATAAAGGTATTCTTCCTCTTAATCATAAGAAGTCAAGAAATATTTCCACATAAAATCAATCTTCTCGTAGTTTGTCACTTTTGTGCTTCATTGTTTCTAAAGTTTGTTTGTGGAGTAATACTTTTAGTCTGTTCTTGTTCATGGTTTTGAGTTAAAAAAAAACTCTTTATTAATTTTAGCTAAACTATGGAGGATTGTGTTAAAATCATGGGTTTGGTCACAAAATTGTGATTTTGCTAATTTCTTTGTAAGATCTTAATAAATTTCAGCAATAATTATGGTTTTTTTTTTCCCAAAGAAAGAGTTACTTTTGTTATGCATTTGTGCTTATGCTGTGAGAGTTTGTTCTTGGTTTGAGAAAAGAGCTCATCTTTTCTATTAACTTTTGTAATGCTACTGTTCTGGGTAATTTGGCTAGACAATTGTAGCTAAATTAAAGGGGTACGCGTAAAAATAGAGTTTTTGGCCAGAAAAGAAGGAGTGATTTTGCTCTTTTACTTGCAAGAGCTTGGTTTTAATACTATCTTGGGGGCTAAAATTGAGTAACTGTTGTGGTAGTCTAGACTAACTTTAGCTAGACCATGGGGGACTTGAAGGAATTATTTATTTGTTATGGGGTTAAACTTGAGCAAAGATTGTGGCTCTTTGAAGGAAAGAGTTGATTTGTTCTGGTTTTCGGGTTCTATAGCTTGTTGGAGTAATGTTCTTGTTTATATGGTTTGAGAAAAACTCTTTTCTTTTTAATTTGCAATGCTACTTGCCCAAATTGTAAATTTCACTAAGTTGTGAGGTTTCCCGGAAAATTGTGGGTTTTGTCAGAAAAATGTAAATTTGCTCTTTGTCTAGTTTTCTTGAGAAGTTCCAGCACTAACGTTGGGTTGGTAAACTATTGTAAGTACCTGGTTTTTGGTGAAAGGGCCTTTATTGTTAATTGATCAGGATGTTAGTGCCTACTCTTTGAACTGTTGTTGAAGTACTAACAGGGATCTCACTGTTCATGGTTTCAAAAACTTCCTTACAGCAAAAAAACAGGTACCAACATCAGAAGCTTCTTCAGAGAAATCCAATGGGGAGGTCGTTAAGTATCTTGAGAATACAGAGAGCTCTTCTGAAAACAAGGGAGTGGTAGTTTCCATTGCAAGTTCGGAGGTAGATCGAAAGGTTGTCAGAGTTGACTTCATAAAAGAGGAGAAGAGGTTAAACCTGAATGAGTCTCCGGAATCTGACAGTAGCTTGATGGCCACAAGTGAATACAGGGATGCACTGAAGGAACCGGACAGGTCAAGACTAGACGATCTTCCCATGGAAAGTGGAACAGAGAGCAGGATAAGTAAATATCGACGTTCTTCGACTGCTCCACTTGATGTTCCTGCCACCGATGTGGACAATTCAGTTGAATCAAAGGTAGAAGACCAATAAGCCAAAATGCCATTTGACAGCACTACCGAATATCCCAAGTTTCAGCTGCGACAAGCAAGGAGAGAGGAAGATAGAGAGAGGACATCGGCATTTCATCTGCCTGTTCCTTATCCTGATGAAGGCCCATCTAATTACCATCCGAATACTTCCAAGAAGAGGAATCTTGACAATGCCAACTCGGCTGAGTTTCCTGATCATGATCGAGCTGAACTTTTGAGAAAACTCGATGAATTAAGAGACCAGCTCAGAAGATCCTGTGAGGTTGCAGAAAAACCAAAAGAAAGGGCTTCCGTGAACAGAACAACATTCACATCAAATCCTCGTGGTCGTACTGGCCGTGGCAATTGGTTTCCTGAAGGGTCCTCATCGATGAACAGAATGTCTTCTCGGCATTCTCCTTACATGAATGGGCACAACATGGATATACCAAATCTCTATCCTGCAGTCCATCCACCGAATGGAATTCCTGCATACGGTGAAGTGTTTGCGCCACATTCACTTGGGAGAGCTCTTTTTCACCATCCTGGTCAGTATCCACATTCAGTTGCCAGCAGATTTTTCATCGACGGACAAGGGTAAACATAAGCTGCGCTGTGGATCGTGCTCTCAATTAATTTCATTTGAGTTTGATGGAAGAAGACTTTTTCCTGCTCCGACTGCAAATATAACTTCTGAGAATGTAAACGGCTGTAAAGATGATACGAATGGCAATATGAATGGACACCCTGTCAATTCTTTCTCCGGTGATTTTGATAGCCCAGGCTGTTGGTTTTATTGGTTTTTTTGGCTTTCTAAATGAATTGTTGCTTGGGTTTGATAAGTGTGCTTTCGCGTCGATTTCTGAATGCGTCTTTTGGAATTTCGAAGGAAGGATTGAAGGTGGGATTCCAATTCGATGCTCGTGCCATTGCAGGAGTTCGTGTAACTGACGCTTGACCGTCGCGAAGCGTTCTCCTACTCTCGGTGCAATCTCTCTAGGTGGGTGGTTCTTCGGCCCCTTCTTTTCTACTCCTTTCCGCGAACAAATTTCTTTAAAGTTCAACGTTCAAATCGATGATGTTAACTGGATGTATATTTTGCCACTAAGATCAAAAACTTGGGATAATTATATCAACTCAGAGAGATTAACTTCAAATTTATAAGATTCACACTAAAAAGAGAAGATAAAGTTCTAGGAAAGAGATAGAAGTAATTCATGTTCTGCAAAGCATAATGAAGAAACTTTGGTTGCGGTATATTATGCCTCGGAAAATTTGGTGCCTACGGGATGCTAAATCAGAACGTACGGCTTCGGGAAAAAGAACTCTTGCACGAGTAGAAATGATTATGTGGTTTAATAATGTCTGCGCTATGTAATTTACTTCATACATATTAAACTGTTCATAAATTCGCATGGTCATGGACGACTTGTGCACAAGGTAAGCTTTCCTCGAAACGGTACCCTGGGCGCTGGGACCGAATCGGTCTAGGAGAAAATTATGGAATCGTGCTTCGGCGCGAGGCATTGCGAGACCTCCAGTTAGGCTCGCAACCTGGATTGGTAGGGAACGTCGCAATGCTACGTAATCATCCTTCATGGTGTCGATATCACCAATGACCGCATATAAGATTGATTGCATGCTCACCTATTATCTTGTGCAGGTGGTAAGTATTATGTCTATTTTGTGTAGGAAGGGAGCACGGCCGTGATAAGATAAGTTGAAATTGGTTATGTAGTTTACTGTTCAAAATGTGCCTTCGATATGAACTGCAAATTATATAGTTCTAAATAGAAAGATCACTTCGTATGCTAGAATCCTTAATAAACAGTGTCGGTTTAGACGAGTGGGTTCGTCCCATCCACTAGCAAGTGTGCTAACCCCCAACTCCCCAGGTGACGAGCATGCTGCGGGAGCTCGAGACTAGATTGAAGCTGAAGAACGAGAGGCGGCTCGAAGCTCTCCTATTTTGAAGTATTTTGAAGGCCAATTCAGATCAAAGGCTTTTTTTCAAATGTATAAAGGGGCCTGAATGTATGGAAGGATAAGGATTATTTCATGGCAGCTTGTCGAGAGTTTTCTTTTGTATTTTCAAAGATGTAGCCGCAACGACATATGTAATGTAAAAATGACCTTGCACATACTTTGCAAGTTTTATGAATGAAAAGTTAAATTTCTTCCTATTCTACGTCTTCAACTCTCTACACATACTTGTCTTGTACAAGTCCAATAAAGACATGTACGACATCACGTCCCACTCGTGAGATCGATTTATCTCGAGATCGATTTATCTCGAGTCAAGGCGATGACGACCGATTTGGCGAGTCGAGACGTGACAGATATCACATTTGTGGCAATACTTTGTTTTGAAGTAATTGGATATACTCCGACTAAGGTCATGATGGGAGGATATCAAAGACCATCTACATCTTACTTTGGCAGTTTTTGTAATCAGTTGGAAGGCAACACTATAATCTTCAGTTGCCTTATCCACCACGGAAGTAGAGTACATGGAGCATCAAATGAAGACATCTAAACAAAGACAATTTATAGGGGCACCTCCACATTTACTAAGGGGCAGCCCTTACTTAGGGGGCAGCCCATTTGGTGGAGATTCTACTAGGGGGCAGCCCAAATTTTACTAGGGGGCAGCCCAACCCCCCAAACTCAAATTTCCTATTCATTTCATCATTTCCTCTCTCTCTCTCCTCCAAAAGAAAAAGAAGAAGAGCTCTCTCTCCCTCTCCCTAAACCCTAGAAAATTCTCCTCCACCACTCTAATCCTAATTCCTCTACCAAATTTCTTTCAAGAACACTCCCACATTCGACGAGATGACATGCAAGTCGAAGAAATCGGATTCTCGGTATGTTTTTCCCTAATTTCTTCAACAATTTTCTACATTTTATTCGAAACCCTAGAATAGTTTTAATTGTCTAAAAACTTTTGATAATTTAGGTTTAGAATGTCTTTAGGGTTTATGAATGCCATTTTCGAACACGACAAACCCACAATTTCTCTTAAAACCCTAACCCTAGAAAACGACAAACTAGCGAGTCGTTTGTCTGTTGGCCGAGTACAGTAGGACTGCCAAGCTTGTGGCAGTCCACATGTAAACAAGGACTGCCACAGGCCTGGCAGTCCTCTTTCAATAGAGGACTGCCAGGACTGTGGCAGTCCTTGTTTACAAGTGGACTGCCACATGCTTGGCAGTCCTACTGTACTCAGTTCTGGGGGTGGGGGATAGGGGGTAAGAGTTCTATTTTAGTTTGCATTAGTTATTAATTGTACGGTCGCACAATCCAATGTTCTATAGGGGTAACAGTCCTCCGGACGCACCAAAAAAGAATACGCTCCACCGCGTCAAAGCGGAAGGAACGCGCGGAACGTCCTCTTGAGCGTCCGATTACAATTTCCGAACCGGAGCGCCAAGGTCGGGCTGGGACACGGAGACCCCCACCGGTTGCACAAACTCGGTCGAAGCAACGAGCTCGTACTCCTTCTCCTTCTTCCAGTGATGACGACGACGTGCCAATTAGCCAACTCCTGCCATTGGTGAAGATGGTGAGTTCCGCATTAGTGGTTAGTTCGAGATTTTCATGTTTGTATACTAAATTCAATTATACTTTCATTTACAGTCTAGAAGGGCGAAGGAACTGGCCAAGACACTTCGGAGCGCTTGCCAAAGTGACACTAGTGTCTTGGTCGACACTAGTACCTTGGTCGCCAACGAGCTTGAGCGCATCGACGACGAGGTTGAGTTCCCATTCATGCGTAATGCGGAGTCTCGTTCAAAGGTCCGCCATGATATGTAGTATGATTGTCTGATTGTCTGAAGTTGGGTATTTTGGATGTTGATATTTTTGGGTGTCGAACATGTTGTTGGATACTTGTGTTAAAATATTTTTGGATGTTGATATTTTTGGGTGTCGAACATGTTGTTGGATACTTGTGTTGAAATACTTGTGTTGGTTATGTGTTGGATACTTATGTTGAAATACTTCTGTTGAATATGCCACCCCCCTGGCACAGAGAGTTTCAATTAGGACTGCCACCCCCCTGACAGTCCTATACAAAAGGAGGACTGCCAGGGTGCTGACAGTCTTAATTGAAACTTGCTGTTACAACAAGTTTTAATTAGGACTGCCAGCACTCTGGCAGTCCTTCATAAGCGTAGGACTGCCAGGGGGGTGGCAGTCCTATTTGTGAGTCATTGAATTAATATTTGTTTGCGATTCTAAAATTTCGACAAAACTGCTAAAACGGGGGTCCAAACATCATTTTTTTGCGATTCTAAAATTCCGGAAGGCCGTCTAACGATGAAGCTGTTACTTTCAGCCTCCTCGAAGATACGCTCGTTTTGGGACAAACGGGACCTCGTTTCGACCTCCCAGTCAAAAGTTATGGCCCTCCAAAGTTTCAACTGACCATAAAATGCAGGAGAAATGACCATTCTCCGTGTAAATTAACACGGAGAATGGCATTCTCCGTGTTTTTAACACGGAGAATGGACATTCTCCGTCTTAATTTACACGGAGAATGGTCATTCCAGTGTTAAAATGCAGGAGAATGACCATTCTCCGTCTTAATTTACACGGAGAATGGACATTCTCCGTGTAATTTAGCACGGAGAATGGCCATTCTCCGTGTAAATTAAGACGGAGAATGGCCATTCTCCGTGTAAATTAAGACGGAGAATGGTCATTCTCCTGCATTTTAACACTGGAATGACCATTCTCCGTGTAAATTAAGACGGAGAATGTCCATTCTCCGTGTTAAAACACAGGAGAATGGCCATTTATATAACAAGTTTCAATTAGGACTGCCAGCACCCTGGCAGTCCTAATTCAATGTAGGACTGCCAGGGGGGTGACAGTCCTAATTCACAGAACATTTCATCTAGGACTGCCACACACAGGGCAGTCCTTCACATGTGTTGGACTGCCCTGTGTGTGGCAGTCCTAGATGAATTGTTCTGTGATCAAATCACAGAACATTTTAGCAAGGACTGCCACACACAGGACAATCCAACACATGTGAAGGACTGCCCTGTGTGTGGCAGTCCTAGATAAATTGTTCTGTGATCAGATCACAGAACATTTTAGCAAGGACTGCCACACACAGGGCAGTCCAGCACATGTGAAGGACTGCCCTGGGTGTGGCAGTCCTAGAAAAGACAACACCTTGATAAAAGTAACACCCAAATAAAACACATGTATAACACCCAGATAAAAGACATATAACACATGGATAAAAGTAAGAAACATATATTGGACTTCAT
Organism: Iris pallida; assembly: GCA_029216955.1. Lineage (NCBI taxonomy): Eukaryota > Viridiplantae > Streptophyta > Magnoliopsida > Asparagales > Iridaceae > Iris > Iris pallida. Next base: position 8,363,306 of record JANAVB010031818.1, read on the forward strand.
ATTTCATAGTTTAATGTATACAAAAGTGGTCCTCTATAACCAAAATGCCAAAATGTATACAAAAGTGGTCCTCGATATAACACATTGATACTCAGTCGATTTCGACGTCACAGTGGTCAGCAGGTAAGTCTCTTGGCTCCTCAAACTTCAACAACTTCTTACAATGGTCGATTTGATGAGCGAAAGGTGTGGTCCAAGCTCTGGCTTCGACCGGTGCTCTTTTGTACCAAATTGTTGAAGGTGGAGGAATCGGAGAATGACCGATCATCTTTAGTTGAGACACTTCAAGCGTATCTGTCTGCAACATATAATCCTTAGTTCTCTAAAATTTAGTTATAAATGTAATATAGTTATCCTTAGTTCTCTAAAATTTAGTTATAAATGTAATATAGTTGCTACTTGAAAGTAACATCATAATGCCCAGACACAAACGGTGGTGAACCCATAAATAGTGAAATTCTTGCTTAATTTTGCTTTAACATATATCTGACATAATGAAATTCTTGCTTAATTTTACATTAAGCTTACAAGTTCTCAGTTTCAATTTTAGATATAAAGAAATGTTAACGTGGTATTATATGTTTGGTTATGTTGCTATGTTTTCACTTTTCAACCTAGTGAGTGCAAAATGAGAATTTAACTTTGAAAGGTTTTCATATTTCCTTGTCATATTTCCTTGGACACAGAGGACTGCCACAAATGTGGCAGTCCCTCACATATATAGGACTGCCACAAATGTGGCAGTCCTCTGTGTCAAAGTCCAATTTTTTATCCGAAGTAAATGTTAAGTGTAGTTACCACGAGGGTTTCCGATGCGTCGAAGTGTTCTTCGGAAGTTGTGGGAGGAGAGTATCCAGCATTTGATGGTCCCGGTTGTTTCATTTTCTATTTTTTTCTACATTAAACACAAAATTTAACTTTTATATGTAAAATTTAGGTTAAAACTAAAAATATTACACAAAAATAAATTCGACGACTTACAAATTAATGGGAGAAGTGATTGACACTGTATTCTACCATAAATTTTAGGTTGGGGGACAATTTCACCTAGCTAGGGTTAATTATAGGTTTATATGAGGAGGAGAAAAAAGGAGTGGAGGAAGAGAAGTAGTAGAGGGAGGAAGAAAGAGAGAGATGAAATCTAAAATGAAATTGGCTTATATAGTGTTTTTTGGGCTGCCCCCTAGTAAAAAAACACAATGGCAAACTTGTAATTTTTTGGAAAAAATTTTGGGTTGCCCCTTAGTAAATGTGGAGGTGTCCCTATAAATTGCCTAAACAAAATGGTTGGTAAGCAATCTTGAATTCCTTCATTAAAATGACAATGGAGCATACTTGGAAGTCTTTGTTGCATTGTTACATCTAAATTGTATGTAAATCCTTTCTAAGTAGTATACATCATCCCTATATCAACATTTCCTCCTCTATTTCATTCTCCCGAGTTGTTCCCGAAGCCAAACATCTCCCTGAATCTACTCCAAACCAGAAGAATACCTCCCATCCTCAACTTCAAACCGGCGTCGCGCCGCGCCTCGGCTTGAGCTGGTGTCTCGGCTTCTTCCGCTTCATCAACTGCACCTGCGGACACATTAACGAACGGACACGTTTCATCTTCTAGTCACATTTTTGAATTTGCAAATGTTTTTAGTTCGTTTCATTCTTAAAAGAAAAATATCATTCATGCACCGTTACGGTTCCCATGGCCATGGCTTTGCTGCTCCCGCCGTTGCTTCAACTGCTTCTGGTAGAGCTTGGCAGCGGCGAAAACGTCCCGAGGCCTCTCCCAGCCGCCTCCGAAGATGCCGTGGGCCTCCTTCGGCCGCGGGCGGGCGAGGAACTCGAGCAGCGGCAGCTCTCCGCTCTCGACCCAGTGGATGCAGTCCGTGGGGCACGATTCCATCGCTACCTGTCGCAAAAAAGCGGCAAAGCAGAAAAATTCAGAAATCGACATTTTGCATACGCACTGCAATGAAGTGGAATAAAAGTGGAAAATTCTTCGACTTGGATGCTTTGAAGAAGTGAGAGATCATAAAGTTTGATGTTTGGTTGGTTGCTGAAGTGAGTGGAAAAGTTTTTTTTTAATAAAAGTAACATGAATAGTAAAATTTTATTTTTAAGTGGAAAGAAAGTGGTCCTCCAACCAAACACAAGAAGTGGAAATGAGAATTTTTTTACTCCCGTGCTCCACTTCCTAGCAAAAAACTCGTGTATCAAAATTTCACGTGGCGGACAAGATTTACTGTTCATATCAAATCACAGTAAATTTTGTATGTAAATCATCAAACCAATCACGTAAATTGGTCCAAAATCCGAATTTTGGCCACTTCCGCTCCCAATATTTCGGTTCCCACGGGAGTGTGTTCCCGCAGAATGGCTGTTTGTGTTCTCCGTAAGCGTAACTGTCCACTTTGTGGGGGGTTACTGTTGTAACCGTCTACATAATAGGGAGTTACTCTTCGGATATACTGTCCATTATGGATAGTGGACTGCGAGGAACTTGCTGCCCTATACAATCTGAAGTCTTTCCCTTTTGGAATATAGACTTAGAGATCATGTGCTACGAGATGTGAGTTAGCGGCAGCTAGAAGAAGCAACGAAGTGCTATTCGACGGTGACATTGATCGTTCAAGAAGTTCTATCGGTGAACTTGCTGGTCCAAATCATCGTACCTCGATGCTCTTCTCGTCGTCTCCGAATTGAACTCTGACGTGTGCGGTTCCGAGCGCATCGTCCATCGTGAACGTCTTGCTTGCATAGTGTACGCATTCCCTGCATCCTGGAAGTATCGATAAACTCTTAATGTATCGGTAACTCTTGATGGTGAGTTGTGAACTAAATCGGAGAAATTATGTGACCTCACCTATGCATTTGTTTTCGTCTACGAAGAGAGCGTGGGGTCCGACCGGCCCGTTCCATGAGCTAGAACCCAAGCCGGAAAAGTTGCTCTCGAACCCTTCCTTCTTTCGGTCATTGGAGAGATCATACCTTCTTCTTAGGTCATCTCTCATCAAGGCCCGGTACGCCTCGTTCAACATGAGTGTGTATTCATGACTCTGAAACATCACAAGAGTAGAATGAATCAGAAGGATGCACAGGAAAAAAAAAAAGGTGAGAGAACAAACAAAAGGAGTCGTCTTCTTCGTTCAGGGATCGTCACAAGGTTGATTGAGTGATTTCGATTGTAATCTACTTCTTTCTTGAGATACGTGAGGAATTTGTTCTTGGGAGACATTGTAATCAATCTTGTAACTTGAGTTACATAGATTGATCTTTGTCCCGGTGACACAGTCACCGAACATAAACGTCGTGTTGATCTGTCTTGGTGCTTGCACGAGACTATGGTCCGTTATCTTTTAAGTGGGTTGGTGTCCTTTCCGCAACGTTTTATTCGGCCAACAGTATCTACAAAATGTCCGTATCCGTATCCGTGTCAAGATAGGTTTATTATAGCTACCTGTAAATATCCGTATCCGTACTGTGTCCTTATCAGTATCCGTGTCCGTATCGTTTCCTTCTCGTATCAGTTAAGAAGTTTTTGAGTTTTCCAGATACAGAACCTTTTCGCCTGCAACATCTGGATGGTACTTCTTCTGAAGACTCCTATAGGCCTCCTTGATCTCCTTCCGAGTTGCATCGACGGAGACGCCAAGTAGCTGGTAGTAGTCCTTCGCACCTGCCTCCCGCCCTCTCCCGACACCGCAACACCCGACTCCAAAAGATCTCCGACACCTGGAACCGGTATCGGAAAAACAAACACACATGTGGTTATCAAGTACAGGTACTGTTTGGAAGTGCAACTGTATAAACAAGATATGTTAAAGGATGGATATACTTTTTTGCAGGTATGGTTGGATTGGGTATCTGGTGATGAGGTTTATGAGTTTTTGGTGGTGAGAGGGTTAGGGAGATGCTGCAGTCCAGCATTTTTCTTTCCTTTTTTTTCTTTCTTTCTTTCCAGTTACTTTGAGTTTCTGGTAGGACGGAGTGAGAGATTTGTAACTTGTTTTGGAAAGGTCTGCAGATATTTTTTTTTCTACTTAGCTTGTCTGCTCAAAAGTCCTCAAAAAGCCTCCATCAGCTGATAGTAACATGTGAAGGTTCTACATAATTTGGCAGACAATTATCCTTGTTTGTAAAAAGTGTGGTTGGGAACAATATATCAGGGTGAGCGTTCAGTTTATTTGGTTTCTACCGAACCCAAATAGTCAAAACCACTAAATAAACTGAAAAATCTAAAAGTCCAAAACCGAATTAGCATAAACGAAACCAAACCGATAATCGATTCGGTGTGGTCGGTTGGAGTATTTTTATTTTTTGATGTTTCGGGTCCAAATCTAAGATTGTGATTAAATTATATTAAAATTTTATAAAAGCTAAGATTGTAGTCAAATTATATTAAAATTTTATAAAAGCTAAGATTGTGTCGGGTCCAAAGCTAAGATTGTAGTTAAATTATATTAAACATATATGTTTGATGTATTTCAAAGTTGGACCCAAAGTTGGACTAGTTGTTAAATTATCAAAATTTGAGTTTTAAAATACATATATAAAATTAATGCTTTCAAAATATACATTAAAAATAGACATTTTAATCATAACATATGCATAAAATTGGGAGTATTTAATACTTACATAACTCCGATTTTTGATCTTTTAATTTTTTTAAATTTTGGACTGAAACCAAAATCCAAAATCGAGACTGAATAAGAATCTTTTGTATTTTCATAACCGAAATCGAACATAATTTTTCTCTTTCAAACTGAACCGAATCTCTTATTCGGTTAGATTCTCGGTCCAAAACCGAATACTGCTCACCCCTGAAAAGAGTAATTATATTGTTGAATCATTAACATGTTAATGGAATTCTTATTTCCTAAGCCTTCAGTTGAGAAGAGTTTCGTCCAAAGTTTTGGGTCTTCTGCAATTTACTCTGAAAATATAGTGTTGCAAGAAATGCAGACAAATAGCTAGTTCAGTAAGGAAAAGGGAGAAGATAGCCAATAGGACTAGAGGCACACCCAAACGAACATTGAATTGGAGTAAGGGTATTGAATGGAAGAAAAGGATTCAAGCAACATGGAAGAAAAGGGTTCACAACAACAAACACCAAAAAATTGTGATAAAGACTGATGTTGCATGAAAATTTTCCTTCTGCACTAAGCACTGTTTTTCACTATCGCGAATCTTCGGCCCCATGTGTGATGATACAAAAAATCCCAAGTGGTTAGGGAGGCGGGCTCACTTAGGGGAGGTCCCAAGTTCTAGCCCTCCCGTGGGCATGGGATGGCTGGACGATCGCGGGGCGGCAACGTATCAAGCTAGCGGCCTCAAGAAATGGACACCAAAAAAAAAAACAGATGAAGAAAAACTTCAACCATGTTGTGTTTGAGATTTAAGAGGACTCGTTTTCGGGATTGGGTTCCCCTAATGCCAGTATCTATAATGTCCCATTATGTCGAGCACATCTGGAAGACTCCAGAGTACATTTCCTTTGCAACAAAGCAGGTTTGTAAAGTACTTGATAGGAAATAGATTCTTATATTTTATTCATAAGATATCCTCGTCTCAAATAGGGTTACAGCAGTATAGCATTATCCTTGATGGCAGCAACAGTTCATAACCATCCTTTCCCATTCCATTTCCTCTCTTTTTTTCTTCTTTTTTTTCAATATACTACAATAATACTATAATTAGCTCCATGATTCTGAAGAGCCCCCCATATAACTGCGTAAGTGGCAAATTCAAACGATTGTAGATCACATCTGTGGTCTTGTTTGGACAACAAAAACCTTTCCATCCTTGATCACGCCTTCAATGTCTTGTGGAGAACCATATAGTTCCTCGATCGCATGTCCAGCCTTTGCAATGCTAGAGAGAATTGAGTTGCGGAAATTATGATCCACAATTAGAGGGTCGTTTGTGTAGTCAAGGACCACCTTCTCTTCCTCATCCATTGGGACGCTGTAAAATAATTCACAAATAGAGATGGATGAAGAGCTTGTACAAAACTGAAGTTGCGGAATAGAAATATTTACAGGTATTGGTTTTCTTCAAAAAGAAGTAACTTACCTGTCATAAAGGCCAGCTCCAGCGTAACCTTCTAAATCTTCACCATTTGAATCAGATCTGAAGATTATTGATCTTCTTATGAAGAGGCCAACTGGTTTACTTGGGTAGCCTAGTAACTGCACATTGTCACATGATGAGTTTAGAACATATACCCAACAATTGAAAACTCCCTCCCAATCTCTAGGGTAGGAGGGGGTTAGACTTGCAGATAAGTCTGAGGTATGGCTGCTGTGGCAGGCGGCAACACATTGGTCCCTATAAGGCACGGGATTATATTCAGGTTATTCCTACAATCATCAATTTCATCTTTGTAACGTATAGACTGGACTTGGGCAACAACTCAGAAGACCGGATGAAAAATTCCAGGTTCTATGTGAGATTGGTTTAGAGTCAGATTAACTACAAATGCTTTATACATTTTCTGATGTATCTAGTCTCATCTCTTATCTCGTGCTAGCGTTTTGGTGTTTCGTTTCTTAGAAGTGGAAAGCTTGCAGTCTTGGTGTTTTGGTTCGTTTTTGTCTTCGATATTGAAATATGGTGGAAATTAGCCACTTCACATCAGAAAAGATAAAAAAAGATTCATAAAATTACCTAAAACTGGTTAAATTATGCTTGTTTTAGAGGTGTTATTTGGTTGTTTGTCTACTTATTATTGCTTTCCTCGTGCCTTCTGGAAACGCATAACAAATCTCTCTTTGTAATAGCATGTTGTAGGTGAAGCATGATGGTTTCAGTGGAATGGGAAACTAAAATTCCAGACAGAAAGCGCAAGTCCACAGAGTTTCGGGATATTTATTGCACTGTGCATAGGAATATACCTTGGGAGAGTCGAGGTCATTTTTCTTACAGAGAAAACTTAATGCACGGCCAGGATAAGCTCCCACTAGAGTTTCTCCGAGGCCTTTAACCACCTGTGTGATATACATAGGAAAAAGTTACCATCAACATCGGGACAAAATAAAATAAACCAGTGTAACTATTGGCACTTTGCCACATCTCCGATAAAATCAGGATTAATTCACCATTAACATTGAAATGAAATAAAACATATTTGCTTAATTCTTGATGAAAGGCACCTCGGCATATATTTCTGATGAATCTCCCGTTGATGGATTTGTAGTATGAATGACAAAGGCATAGTCAGCACTTATGATTTCTTGAACAAGGACTGCCATGCAAAGATAGTCGTGATCCAGCTTAACCTTACGAGTACTAAAATATGCTCTCTCATTCCACTTGGAAGCCCAGACCTACATTAAACAGAAAGATAGAAAGCAGACAATAGGAAGAAGAAAAAAAAACTGTCACCCTGCCTTATTTGTTAAAAAGACTACAATCATCATCATCATCATCATACAAGCCTTCTCCCATCAGAAAGGGGTCGGCAAAGAGATTATGTTGATGCAAAAATTTAGCCACCAATATAAAAATGACTACAACATGACTTCTCATTAG